>JABWIB010000071.1:195343-226607 GCA_016617825.1 Platyplectrum ornatum | reverse complement strand
TATTTTACAGTAAACTGTCTAAAATAAGCCCTCCCCCGAAATTAAGCCCTGTCTAAATCACAATGAGGTGTCATAATGTCAGCAGCACTTGGGGGAACAATGAGGTGTCATAATGTCAGCAGCACTTGGAGGAACAAAGAGGTGTCATAATATCAGTTGCACTTGGGGGACCATGATTGGATTAAAAGCAGGTCAATAAAATAAGCGCTATCCCGAAAATAAGCCCTATGGTGTTTTTTTGTCCTGAAAAAAAATAAGACAGTGTCTTATTATTGGGGAAACACGGTATTGAGCAACAAAATGTCATCAGGACCCAAAAAAACAATATCTTGCAAGCAATGTCAGAAAATATGTGTGCAGGTATGGAGTTAATTAGTATGCAGATAGAGACAATGAGGCAGCAAATGCTGAATCAATATCAGCAATGTTTTCAGATGCCAACAGCATCATCAGAACACCATCTCAGACACCAGCCCAATCTCCAAGAGGCCGTGGAAGGGGGCCTTGAACCAGGGACGGCAGACTAGATACTTCACACCCTGAATAATTTTGTTTGGACACATTGGGGGCGATTCAATTCGGCGTAATATACCTGTCTTTGTACCTCGCAGCCCATAGAGCCGCGTATAAAAATACACAGATATTATGTACCATAATAGACGGGAATAAGCGTGCTGCGCGCTTTTTCCTGTCTTCGTGTGGGATTAAAAAAAGCCAAAATGTTAAAATGCACAATAAACTTTTGTTGCACTCCATTACTTATCATGTGTTTCTATAAAGCAAGAAATATAACTATACATTTAGACACAAAACAATAGATACATAACAGTTATGCTAGTGTAACTTAAATATGTACCACAAATGAAACTAATATAATATAAATACATTTGTAAATAATTTACAAACTATATGTGTATCATTACAAAAAGATAATAATAAAAAACATAAACATTAAGCACATTTACAGCACAAAGACATATATTGACACCTAAAATAATTTAAAATGAAAAAATTCCTTGTCTGTATCCTTGGCCTACTGTGCTCCTGGGAAGATGATAACAGAACTGCTCTCTCGCTGTCTGTTTGCCAAGGTTTATTTAAGGCAAGATTGTGAAGCAAACAGCAAGCCCACACAATCACAGCAAACTTCCTAGTGACCACCAGACTTATCTAGGCACCCAAAGCGAGATTTTAATACACCAAAGGTACACATCTAGTGGCCCTGTGTGTCTCCTGTTGGAACAGGAACATACAGTTAGAATCATATGCATAGATTTTTCAACTTTGACACATGAGAAAAAATTTTACATCCACAAACTTACCCAAAAATCCAAAGTTTTCCAAAGTTTATGTTTTTGAGAACCAATTACTGAGTTTCATTGTGGTATCCATCTAGTGAAGTAGGTTAGGGATGTATATACACTACACCTTTTTTTTTTTTTGCTTTTTAAAGACCCCACGGTATTATCTTTCTAGTTCAGAAGATTGCAATACACATTAGTTTCCAGTAGGTGGCGTAGTCACAGAAAACACCAATTAAAACAACACTTGAATGATGTTTGCAAGTATTAGTAAGTACATTTTTGTTCTTTCTATGAACACTAGTGGTGGGCATTTCTGCTTTACGGTAGTTATGTACACTTTTTTAGGATATGCAACAGGGCTTCACCATACCAATTATACTGTAATCATGTATGATTACATCATATAGGCTCATCATTTATCATAGGAACATAGGAATTTATCAATCCTATAAATAACTTCCAAAGTTTGGGGGGTATATTTACTAAGCACAACATGAGCACAACATGGGAAACAGCATGTATGTTGAAAACGATTGATCGTCATAGAAATCTAGGGGGTATATTTACTAAGCGGTGAGATTGCAGTGAGCTGGAAAGTAGGGATGTTGCCCATAGCAACCAATCAGATTCAAGCTCCTAATTTCATTTTACACACTGGAGAATGTGAAATCAAATCTGATTGGTTGCTATATGCAACATCCCCACTTTTCAATCTCACTGAAATCTCACCGCTTAGTAAATATACCCCTAGATTTCTATGACTATCAATCATTTTCAACATACATGCTGTTTACTATGTTGTACTCATCTTACATATGGATTTATATAAGGTGTGCACAACCCATTAGACAAGACACCAGAGTGACCTAGAATGTGGAAAACGGTCTTCCTTCTGCTATTAATACCTATTCACAGAGGCAGAGATTAAAAACATACTGGTAGGTTAATTGCCAGCTGTCCCTTGTGTATGTGTATATGTAATTGCTGCTATGTATAAAATCCCCAATCTCCTGTAGAGATGTAAGCCTGCGGCAGGGTCCCTCTTCCCCTCCTATTCTGTCTGTTTGTATTCCCCATTGTACAGCACTGCGGACACTTTGTAGCACCTAAATATAATAATAAATGAAAAACTAAAAGGGGTCCCATAAACTAACCAGATGCCCCATTAAAGTTAGTGTCACTCATTAAAAGTCACATTCCGAATCATCCTCAAATACCCCCTAATAATCAGATCCATGTTTCTGCAAAATTACAAATTTCATTATTTAGTTGAACAACTATACATCTTCTATTATTTTTCATGCATGGAAACTCCACACAATGTATATACCACCACTACATTTCTACTTTAACCAATTGATTGCACCATTACTTGGCACGGGGCAATCATATACACCAATCAACTAGCTATGTTTTCATGGTATGAGCCTATCCAACCAAGTTACTGGTATGGCAGGTGTACACTGACACCATATGCAGCAAGGAGGCCAAGATCGTATAGCCGCTGGACCAGTGCTCGAAGTGGGCCGGTATTCACCAGTATGATATACCGTCACTTTTTCTTCTGCTAAGCTCCGCCCCTTTTATAAGTCCCCCTCCAGACTGGATGGGAACATTTAGCCCAAAATCATGACTCCGCAAGGGCGGTGCTTATACAAGGGTCATTGCTTAGTGCCATACCCTCACTGAAAAATTCCCACTTCGAGCGCTGCCCTGGATGACTTTTGTAACCTTTGTGTGGGACTCAGGTGCAAGACCATAAGCATTTGCCTAAGTGGCCTATGACAGGGGCCGCCCCTGCCTGGAGAAACAGCTTATATTGCTTGCTCTTACTACATTGCTAACGGTACTTTCCTGTTATGTGAAAGAAGTCCTTATTTCCTTAGCCCCTCAAGCCTATTCCATAGTGTGTGCATTTATCTGTGGGCACTGCAAAATATATGACCAATACTGATATAGAGTATGGCAATTTTAATGTGCCAGAAAGACAACACGTTGTACGGTGCGGACTGGCACATTGTACCCTGCCGACAATGCCAAGCTTAGTCTTTGCTAAACGTAAGATCTGTTCTTACAAAGAAACTAGCTGACTGGTGCCAATCACTAAATGTTGCCCTACTCTAAATTAGGCATTTAATTGTGAATTGCAGAATTACAAAACAGCCCAGTCACAGTCTTTCATTTCCCTTTAACAATATCCCATAAATGATTGCAATGTACAACTCTCAGTCTGAAAATATTTTTTTTCCCTGTATCCAAGGAATCAACAGGTACTATTCTAATGGGATTACCTTACAATAGACAGAATCAGCAAAAAGACAGGGACCACGCTGTTGCAGTTAAGAAGAATCTGGTACCCACATCCCATTATAAATGCCTTGTTGCTGTAATCGCCATTTCAAATCAAGGTAATTTGCAGGTCCATGAAGAAAGTCTGATTTAGTAATAAAAAAAAACCCCTCGCCCCTGATGCCTTTATTCCACCAAATGCCATCTAATTGTGACTGCGCCCATTACACGGAATAATTTTCGCTTAGTTAAAAAAGATAACACACAGGGAAGGGAGGGGGGAATCAGGAACATTTTTCTGGTTTTGTTCAGTCCTCATTCACTCTCCATTCAATGGTTTGCGTTTCACAGATGCAATTATTATGCTGGGAGGTCAAGTATTACCGAGTGTCTTGTATTACGGTGTGCATGCTAAGTAATTCACTCTGCAAATTGACCCTTCTGTGTGCTGCATAATGCTGTAAAATCCCAGCTAAAATGCAGGACAATTAGCAATACTTTCACTCCGTACCAACAATGGCAGCAGTCGTGCAAGGTGATTGCATTTACAGTAGCGCTTTTCTTTATCAAATGGTTCCTTCCTTGCTTCCCCTGAATACTGTGCAGCATTTATAAGCAGCAACCATTACTATATTTCCAAAGATTAATTATGAAGGAATTCAGTGGGAGAACTATGAAGTACCAATTAGGATGATATTCTATCATATAAAAAGGAGAGCTATTGCATCAATGTCTAGGTTCTGGTTTAGAGGACAGATTTGCTGGTTTACTTCATGTATCTGGCGCCAAATGGATAGATCTAAAGGGAAAAAAGAGACACTAAGGACAGATGGTGCCTGGGTAGACATGGGGGTTAATTGTATGCTAATTCTCATGGATTGATTTTGCTATTTGTTTACAAGAGGTAACATATTTTGCAAGAGATACTCATAGGGCATTAGGACAACAGTACAAATTGCAGGGGAGTTGGGGGGGTGGTTTAATTATAGGTGGAAGGGTTTACTGTATATACTCGAGTATAAGCCTAGTTTTTCAGCATATTTTTTTGTGCTGAAAGTGTACCCCTAGGCTTATACTCAAGTCATTGTCCTGTATGATGTCAATGAGTTATCCCAGTTTAAAATTAGGTGAAATTAAGGGTCTCGGCTTATATTCGGGTCGGCTTATACTCGAGTATATACGGTAATTTTTTTTTGTATACTTAGCTGTACATATGGACTAAAACTACTGCAAAACTTTTAATATAGTGAATTCTGGTAGATTTGGTCTAGGGAACATCAAAGATCCTAATACTAGAATTGCTTACTTGTGTGTGGGATAACCTGTACTATGCAGATTTACGTATGGGGAAGACTATTTTCCCCCATATATAGGAAAATCCACATACAAAACCTTACCTTTCAGCACTATCCCTGCTTAAGTGTGGTGCAGAGATGTTAATTTTTGATATACATAAGCTATACCAAGCTATTTAACATTACTAAAGCTGGACGTTTTTGGTGGGTTTGGGATAAAAATTGTCTAGTGTGAGCTCCAGGCACAGCAGAATTGTAAGTCTGATTCAGGTTTAATGACCATTGTCCTTATGTGTTAAGGAATGATTGGAATGATGTCCCTTAGATTACACAGACTTGTCACATGTGAGCTTGATTTGAGTGTGATCATAATTTAAAATGAACCAAATGTAAATTAGGCCTACTGACTTGTACAGGAAACCCGGTGTTTGTAATGGTGTATATATTGTACTCCTCTACATTTGCAATGTGGATTCCTGAACAAATAATAATAAATAGTTGATAAATAGTTTTTTTTAATGATCAGGCACTGCAAAAATCATGTAGGACATACAATTATTTACTATTAATAATATATCTACAGTATCAGAAAAAAGTATAAATGTCATTTACATTTTAAGATACCTTTGTGTCAGTAGTGATCCAACACTATATAATCTAAACTCATGGGAATGTCTATGAAAGCTAAAGCATCTTTCATTTATCCCAAAATGTTGAATGTGTATATTTATATATGTAATGGAGGGGGGCGGGGCATGGGCGGAGTCGTTGGGTATAGAACCTGTTGTTGATTTATTTGAATATATTGTGACAGGATCACAGGATTTGTTTGGGAAGCGAGGTATGTTTCTCCCAGGCTGCTGGCCTGCATGTTTTAAACCCCCAGGGAAAATGTTTGTTTGCTTTTGGGAAATGTCTTTCCCAAAAGTATTCTCGGCTTGTGGTAATAGCCAGCATGGGTTCCCTGGGGGTGGATGGTAGGGAGAGAGGGAGGGCCCACCATCCACAAGGCCAGTCCTGGTCTTGAAGCCTGTGTAGGCCTAATCAGGTGTGCACCTGTGAAATCCCTTTATGAGGTGTGTTATAGGTGTGTTCTGGGTCTCACTTTGTACTCACTATCCTGGGGAAGGATTGTACAGACTGTGTGGTAGAGACCCTGGAATACCACTGACAGCTGGTGCCTGGATCCTTACTTGTGTTTTGTTATTAGTGACAGTCAGAAAGACTCCTGTTTAGTTAGTGCCCAGGCGGGCGAGGATTTTGATTTAGTTTTTTTATGTGTGGAATAAAACTGGCTGAGGCCAGTTGAACCAAAAAAGCCGGTGTTTGTCTCCAAATTACTGCTGGAAATCCCCTCCCGCTCACAATATATATATATATATATATATATATATATATATATATACCATTTGATGATGATGGGTGGTTAGAAGCAGCGGAGTGGACGGAAACCAGACAGGTTGCAGGGATGGGATGTGGCCAGCCCGAGGTTACCAACATGCCGCAGTTTGAACGCCCCATTCGCCTGAGCTATTTTATTTCGAGAAGGACGCATGTAACACCTGAGCAGCTTCCAGCTGGAACGTCATAATGTCTGCCCGATCCGCCTGTCACTGCCTCCCGATGCCGTTTTCTTTCATCCCATATGGTGGCCAGGGTTGAACTGTCATAGATCAAAATCTTATCTATATTCTACCCCACTAGATCTCCTGCTTACATGATGTGCAGAAAACACTTTGTGTTATTTGTTTTCTGTTATGTCTGAATGTATCTGCCCCTTATCTGTCTGATTACTGTGCATTGTTCCCATGTAAATTTATTGTAATTGGACATTCTAAATTTTAGGTAAAGCGCCTTATAACGTGTTCAAGTCAGAGCTGGGAATATCCCTATGGGATCCCCAGTCCTTAAATAAAACATGTTCTTTGCAAACCCTGTGTGATATTTGGGCTAGGGAGGGAATAGTTATATGGGTAACAGTGCGGGGTGGGTCTCCTCGCCCTCCCCTCCTGCATTGGTTTCGGTAGGTGAGCTGGGTGCAGTAGTGGGGTATTCTTCCACAATGTTTCTGGGCACATCCACTCCTCCCTCATGACACACACACACATATATATATATATATATATATATATATATATATCCCTATCTCTTTATCAAATATTCAAATATGATCAGTACACTAATTGCAGGAATTTACTTACCTATTTTCTACGCACTTGTCCAATTGCCATTGTTGTTCTTTGTGGGACCTTTCCTAGGTAGCACAGGTCCTGACCACATGCAATTACTTGGAAATTGAAGAGTGATTCAAATGGATTGCATTGGTATGTTTTAGTTTGTGTTTTGGACAGATAACAATCAGCAACAATACAGATACATTCTGTATATACATAACAGTAGTTCACTGTTATGTATATTGGAAATGATGCTTCTCTAGTATGTAATAGGAAAATGAGAGCTAGAATTATATATTATTGGTTGTTGTTTGGGGTAATAGGAGAAAGGGTCTGCCGATCATTGTATTGTTCAGAAACTGTGCTCTCACAAACCCTATATCCTATACTACACTACATACTATAGTATACTATATACTGTTTATATTATTCAAGGACATTCCTTTTATGTGATTATATTATAGCAGAACATTGCATTACTACTTAAGCTGCATAATGTATCATTCTGAAGTTCACGTCGGGAAATGTTTTGTGACTATTTAATCTTCTGCTTTATAATAATACGAGATGGTTTTTAGCATCCTGTATGAAGAACTTTTCTCTCGGCCGACACTCAAAATGTCATTTATCATTTAGAGGTCTCACCCGAGATCCTCATAGACACCAGTCTTAAAAAAGAATAACAGGGGTGCGCATTTCAGTGGCCACATAAGGTATAGTTTTAATTTCTTCCTTTATGTTGCTTCCTATGATTTGGATAAGGTGGAAAATAACTTTTTTTGTTTTGCTCTTTTTGTGCAGTTTAGTAAATCTATCCATGGAGCAGTTGCCATATTGGCCCATTAGGAAGTAGAGTCACGGGGTATTAAATGATTGACAACTCTAATGACTCCATCAGGTTTCTTACGTAACTTTTAAAAGAACTGAATTGTTTTCTTTATTGGCCTCATATGGAAGTATAATATGTCAATATGTTGTTTTTAATAAATATTGATTGCTTTTACCTGCTGTAATGAATATTTCAATGTTAATGTATTTCCCTGTGAGACCCAGTGAGCACAAAACAGCCGAATGTGTTTTAGCAATATAAGTGCACATTCCTGCCAGTGTTTTGGGGATAAGAAGCAAGGAAAGCAGTTTATGTGGCTCTGTGGCAAACTGCGGGGAACAAGCTCAGGCTGCGATAATGGCACTTATGCATCATTTCACTGAGCTCCCTGTCTGTGAGTACATTGTGATGAGTTATTGCCGAAGCTTCTACAGCACAGAACAGAGAAGGCAATCACTGGAACATTTCCTTCTCTACTACAGACAGTTTTATGTCCAGGAGTTTTACCCTGGGCGGCGTGCAGCGTGACAACTCATTGCTTTTAGTTAAAGTTAGAAGAAAAGAAACTCAGAAAATCATTTGTTACATGAATCAATATGTATTTTAATATGCAGGTCACATACATTAAACATTTTGCACCTATCACCTCTGCAGAGCCGGATTAGGACACCTGGAGCAGCTGGTGGCCCTGATCCTGAATGGCTGCGGCTGTGCCAGTGGGGGATTGGAGTGGGGGGGCATTACCAGTGATGGGGGACCCACAAAGACAACGAAGAGAGGGGAACTTGCTCCCTATGTTCCCCCTTTATCCGACTCTACACCAATTTATATATAAAGTTATGTTATCCATAGGGTAGCAAGAGCTGTACAACTATAATAGTTTAGGGTTATATTTCTTTTTTTGACATTGAAGCCAATATACATGCCCCAGGAGTGAGACACTAGACTGTTCTCTGTTGTAAATATACAGTCATACACACACATAGTTGATTCGAGTCTTTGGCAATCATAGTAAAAAACACGGTAAGTATTATAAGGAATGGTCATGCATATAAGGCACAATTCGGGGACCTGTGCTTCACTTTGCTTATTTACTTTTATTGGAAACATTGCATTATTAAAATAAGACAATGCTAAAATGTAATTGCAGACAAACCATTCTGTATCAAAATGACATAACCAGAAGCACTGCTTTAAGTACATTCTCTATGATTACGTTTTAGGCATGTACACCTTTACTTGTTTTTACAATGCCCAGATTAACCCTCGCAAATTAATAGGTTTTGAGATGCAATAGGTCATCTCTGGATTACACATCATGGACTATAGTATCTACCAGATAACAGTTGTTGCTCTGACCTGCAAACTGAATATATAGTTCAACCTCATTAGATATATAGTATATAGTTCATATATAGTTCAACCCAGTGGTCCAAGTGGAATTTTAAAAGTAGTGGTTTGAACATTTACAAGTGGTGGTATGGAAACACAGAATATAATAGGAACAAAACAACAAAGCAGGCTTAAAGGAGTGCACACGCACATATAAAACTAGTACTTTTATTAATATTGCATATAAAATACCACAACACTGTGTGGATATAATCCCACCCAAAAAGAAAATTTAAAATTAAAGATTGAAGATAGTGCATAAGTAAGAAAATAAGTGCTCAAAATGATAAAATACTGATGAGCGTATTTCTCAATATTTTATATGGGCTCTAGTATATACTGGTGTACAGCTATTAAATATTTATTGCAGAGATCAATAATGTAATGATTTTACTTTGGAACAAGTCCATAAAGGTGTAATAACCAGTCCGCAAATAAATATAGCTGAAACACTTGGATGTTACTACATATATCTAATGTGTAAGTATTCCACCAATAATAAATAAAAAAAATACTGGATATATAAAGTACACATAAGATTCAGTACATCACTGCATAATGGTTAATAATAGTCTGTATTAGTAAAACATATCAGTGGAGTGACATCAAAGACATTTTAATAGATGTCTAATGAGCAGAAAACAATGCCCATTAAAAGGGAAATCCATTACACAGTCAGCCTGTCTCACTCAGGTTTTCTGAACAGTGTCCCCTATATTGAATCACAACACACCAATGTGTTACCAGTATAAATTGAAATAAATAAAAGCTAAAACATAGCAAAATGGCCCTAATTAATAAAGTGAGAGAACGCTACATAGCCAACGCGTTTCGCTACATATATGTAGCTTTCTCAAGGCCTTATATGTGCGTGTGCACTCCTTTAAGCCTGCTTTGTTGTTTTGTTCGGATTTAATATATAGGCTGGGGTAGCACCGTTTAGGGGTAATTGATATTTACATTGTATTTACTAGAGGCGTTGCCCCAGTTTAATAATTTGTATTTTAGTTAAGGACCCTCTGCAGTATTACATTTTTTCGAACATATTAGAGTGCGGTTCATTTTTGAAGTTTGTTTCCACAGAATATAATAGTCAATACAAATTTGAAGTTTTTTAAATTACATCATTAGGAGAAGTCCCGGTATGTCATACCCCCTATACACCACCACTTCCAGCCCTGGTTCAACCCTGTGAAACACATGTAGTACTTTGATTTGAATGATCTTTCTCTACAGCTATTCATTGGAACGGTTCCACAATTTATACACAATATATTGACATACATGACCTTACCGCAAGTATGGCAACACATTTATAGAGGCAGGGTGGCTGCTGTAAATATTTCTGCATATCTCATGATTGAATGCTCAGTGCAATCAAGTGTGCGCGATTCTAACCATAAAACACCCCTAAAATACACACAACTCTACATGAAGTCATTCTCCCTTTATATTTAGCACTTGTTTCATAACTACACCTTAGAGGTCTTGTGAGCTATAAATCACCATTGATGAAATGGCAATTCAGATAGCATACTACATACATTACTTAGACATGTGAAAAGCAATCTCAGAAGACTGTGATCTCCAGGCATATATTTCATATAAACAGAAATGGAATTGGATGGCAAAATGAATTTGCTTTAAGGTTGGGGAGGAGGGGCTATTTAACATGTATTGTGTTAAATTGCAAATAAAAACCCCTCCATGGCTTTCCATCAGAATGCTAAAACTAAATACTGCATACTTTATTAATATTGTTATAGAATATCAAATATGACAATCATGCTTTATATATCCTGAAGATGATGATATCCTTGCAATCTCCCCATATACATATGGTGGGGACATATGGGGAGAAACTTACCTGATAGATAGTCTGCAGATTACCGCAGACATCAATGCTGGGACACAAAAAATTTCTGCAGACTATCGCCGGTCAGATAAGTCTTCATAAACACTGTGCTCTCTGTAGCCATATGAGGCATGCAGAGGATGTGCACAAGGCCCTGATTTCCTTGCTTCACTATGGTTAGTTCAGATGACTTCAATGGGAAGATGGTAGCAGGCAGTGAATGAATGAACGGGTAGTAGTGTCTGTGTACATACATGAAATGAACATATACATGTAAAATATGGCTGACATGTGTCATATGTGCACCACACGTTTGTATAATAATCCTGGGGTTGCAGCAGAGTGGTACCAGTGAAAATTGTGCCTGGAGAGAAGAAGACATTCAAGCAAGCAGAGGTGTGTGATGGAGAGGGCAGTGAGAAGTACAGTTGGGGCAATAGTTGGATGAAGGGTGCAACATTGTTAAGAGTTGCCATTAGGAGGGGAGGTAGATGAAGTTATACCAATGGTTGTGTGATAGATTTTTACTTCACGACCTCTACCAAAAATGTCATATAGATACTTTCCCTTTAAGATTGTTATTCTACCCCTAAAATCATAATCATGATTTCTCCCTTGAGAATAAGGAATTAAAGTAAGTTTTAGTTTAGATTATATTTTAGGATGTTTGCTTTGTCTAAAGAAAACTTATTTAGACATTGAATATTTAGAGCAAAAATATGAACAGGCAATTCCTATTTCTGTACATTTGCTTATTATTCACTCATTAATGTGCTGATTGTGCAATATCCCCACCTCGAGACCTGATGTACATACTGTTACATTCTATCTTGTTGTTGATCAGCAAGATGGACAAAGCCCATACTGAAGTGGTAGACAATGGAATTGTCCTTAAGACCTACCTTCCACTGTAATGTCAGACATGCAGGTTAACAAACCAAGTACTTCAGCAACAGGGACAGTGCTACTAATGTGGCTGAACTATTTGGTTTGATCAGGCCTTCACGTAAGAATGCAGTTTTGAAAAATCCTATAATAAATAAATATAATAAATGAAGAACTAAATCTTGGATAGTCTTAAGGCTAACACCAGTAATCATAATAAAGTTTTTAGTAATTGTTGTCCTTATAATCAGCCTCATCACTTCATATCATCATCACTAGCTCATCCCCACTGGAATCCATTGTGACAGTCTCTGATTGTAATTTGAGGCAAATTTGTTCATCATAAAATGAGTATTTCTTTGTAATGAATAATGTTTTTGGAGGGCAAAAGGCCCAGAATATCCCTATAAACTTCCCCAATCTAAAACTATATGGGTACGCTAGCCACCTGCGTATCATTAGGGACTGGCTACATTGTTGAGACACGTACTATAATACGCCCTTTGAACAAGGATTTCTTGTAGACATGTCACTTGTTTCCTTTTTGCACAGTTTTCGGAAAAACATGCCTCACTCTCTGCAAGATAATCCTCTCCTTATGTCAGCATGGGTCACCTGGAAGGCAGTCAGAAAAGGCAAGGGGTTATAACATCACAGGACATTGTTTCTTTTTTAAGCAACCCCATCTTCAAACACCGTGAGGCCACATACCCCTTCCGGGATTGGGAGACAGTCCAACTTACCTGCCTACAACCCTTAGTTTCTACATGACGTAGGTCTGTTATGTCTGCATCGCAAGACACTTAATTGTATACCAAATTGGATTGGCACAATGACTCCTTATTAGCATTGCCTCAGAGCAGGAGAGGGACCTTTTCCCGGCATTATCACTATCTTAGGGACACATTAGATTACACCAAAGAGCCTATCTTGTTGGCTCCAGGAGTCTTCAGATGTTACTTTGGATTTGATCTTTAAATCTATGACCGGAAAATGTTACTACGTTTATATGATAGTTATGTCTCTCCTGCTAGGGGCTTTGAAATGGGTTTATCTGCTACACATACTTTCCCTAAATGTGTGGAAGCCAGGGCCCCCCTTATGGTCCCACTGCTTATGGGACAGCTCATTCCTACGCCTATTTTGGTCTCGAGTTTCCTATCACTATCGCACCGTTTAACACCAAATGGGCCATACTGAGCATCATTGATAATTCTGTCAAACATTCCATTCCAAACTAGGCAAATGCTACTGATTGTCTCGGCGGTGGCCAAGAAATACATCTTGCACCACTGGATATCTCCGCAGCCTCCCCTGATTGCTTTATTCCAGGCCAAAATGTAATCATTTGTTTATAATGGAATGGCTGGAAGCATCACTATCCAGGGAAAAATCTGTCAGACGACTATTTCATACATGGTCTGGACACCTTGACACCCTCTGTCCCTCTTTCCGTACACACATTCTTCTGTGTTTTAGGTCAACAGATTGGTATAACAACTGCTTTCTCCTAGGTTATCCCCCGTGCGACAGCAAAAAGCTATAACTGGTAAAAGCCTAGTGCCTAGTTTTTCTATTTAAGGAGTGACTGTCCAATCCCCTGCAGGCATTAGACCAGCCCCCCAACACCCATTGGCCAAAACCCTGGCAGCTGACATAGCCAGGGCCAATGTGTACAAAGCCAGGAGCTGCTAGGCAAATGGAACACGTGTACTTGCACTGATAGCAGTATATGAAAATTTCAGTTTTGCTGCTTCTTTATATTCCTCCATGTACAACACANGCCAGAGAACAAAAGATATTGCATATTCTTCTAAAACTGACATAATTATTGGTGGATATTGGATACAAATCTAATGTGGTAATGGCTGCTGTAATGCGCTTTGCAACAAGGTGGCATCTGTCATACTTGGTTCCTCTAGCAAAGCTTGTTCCACAGATAACTTTGCCTTCTTCTTTGTTTCCTGTGATGAAGAATCCAGATCCAGATTTGCAATGGAATATCCAATGCAAATGTCCATTTCTAAACTAGCAAGCAAAAAACATTTTCAGTTGTCTTGGTGTAGTCCATAATTATGATTATTTTTATAATTTGTATTATTATTTAGAATCCAAACACATAAGTAATATATTTAAAAAGTAAAAATAGAAAAATTTTTCAGACCTCTGTTGCTGGTACTCTGTGCCATCTCCGCGTAAAATGGGTAACACTTGGTAAATCTGGATTAAGCCCAATACTAAATCTGCCCATATTGTATCATTTGAATAGATCTTCCCTCACCCTTGCATACTTGACATAATTGATGCACACCTTCTGTCTCATCCTGCCCTACCATTGCTAAGATTTCCCCAGGATCCAGATCCGTGATGGAAGTCTCCTGGGCAGGTGTGCATGGTCATGAAATGTGGGCATTATGGGCTTGATCCATAGATTGGGAGTAAGGGCAAAACAGGTGCAAGTGTAGAATATAGAACTGCAGAGGAAGCCTGTATAAACTGGTAAAGCTCAATTATATTCTAAAGAAGAAATGTCCTTGCGGAACTATAATTTACAAATGAAACATTTGCAAAAAGTGATTTCTCTGCATGCCATAACATAAAGATGAATTTGCATCCCTCACATTGTAACATGGTTTTGCTCAGCTCTATACTTACTAAAAAAGGTGTAGGTGTAACTCTGGATTAGCCCCTATATGCTCAATATGTCCCTTTAATTGAAGTCAGAATCTGGTTCCTTGTACGTTTCTGTAATGTGGTCTTATTATGTCTTTGTTTAGCAACTATTCAACACAGCTACCATCTAAATTGATGATAATATACCCACAATAAAGTTTTTGGCCAGAGCCAATATGATATAAGTAGTAAAGTTGTTTAGAGTCAGTGTTTACATATTTTAGAGTCAAATAATGAGATTCCAAATGTAATTATATGCTTTGTGTGGTGATGCACTTGCATAATTTATGCTGTGCTATTTAGAGAAATGTAATACCTACGCTGCTAGCTACAACATAATCCTTTATAATATTGTGGAACTATATTAGAAGCAAGATAATATTTATGTGTCATANATTTCTATTCACCATTCACTGACTGCAGATGTAAATTGATATACAAAATGCTTCTACTACAAAACAATGTAGGTGAAATTGCTTGTTGAATAACACTGTGCAATTATATAGATGAACCACACAAATTACAAATGGTTTGCATGATTGAAGACAGCTAAAAGGAAAAGGAATCATCATACAAATTCAGATTAAACGTTAAAATAATGGTATTGTCCAAGTCATATTGTGTATATCATTATTATTGNTTTGGAGAACGGTATAAAAAAATAAATGTTTACTCTTCTCTTCGGATAGAACAGTGTTATAAAAATGTAATGAATTTATATAACATTGAATAAATAGCGCTCAATATTGTTCATTATTAATATGATTCATTGTATTAATAATATAATATTCTAATAATGTAACTAAATTATTAATTATAATTGTACAATATTGTTAATAAGAGAAAAAAAAAATAGTTGGTTTCACTGGCAGTAGCGGAAGCGGAGGTCTGAGGCTGGATCACCACTGTATCCTAAATACTTCACAGGCGACAGGACAATATATATATATATATATATATATATATATATATATATATATATATAACATACATCAAAGTCTACTTTGTTTTCTCCCTTATCTATGGATTCATAGTGCAACTGTGATTTCACAGGGACTCTGCTATTACGTATATCCCCTTTAGAAATAACATTTATTATGTGAATGCAGACAACTGAGTAGTTTATATTCTAGTAATATGACTATGTTACAGATTAACACTATGAAAATTATATATATTTTTTATTTTCTTCATTATAGCTCTATTAACCTGTATTATTAGAAAAACACAATCAAGTGAATTTGCCCTTGACTTACTGAGAGTGACAGCTAACAAATATAGATTACGTAGATGTTAGCACAAATATGTATCATCTAGATATAAAGGTTCTGTCAACTGGAGCCACAGTACTAAAAAGAGACCCCCATAAATCAGATCAGGTTTATGATCTGATTGACACTTTGGTGATGGGATGTAATTTAGTCCAAATCCGTCCAGTGGGGCCCATAACAGGTTCCCTGTGTCAAAATTCTGTCCATTATATCATAATACCAGGGAGCATGCTAACCCATAAGGATTTCCACCCATAACCCGTAAGGATCAGCTTAGCGACACTAAAAACTATGTATACGGCCATTTCAGACATTATATATTCCTCCCCCTCTCTCCCCCCATGCTGATCTTGGACAGCCTCATGAGTGTCACTATTCACCTCAGTGACCACAAAAATATGGATTTGATACTAATATTGGTCATTTTCGATAATTTTTACATGTTACCCCCTTCCCATTTGTGCTTGTGGCTTCACCCGCAGCTAATCTTGGGCTTAGCGACCTTGAACACTATGCATTTCACACTAAAGTCGGTAATTTTGGACATTTATTTCTCCCCCCCTTTCTCACACCACTTGCTGTGAGGGCTGAACCTGGAACCTGAAACGGCATCAGTAGTGTCGATCATTTTAGATTTTCATGTCACCACCATCCCACATCCACCTCTAGGGGTGCTATGTACAGACTTATAGGGTGTATTTACTATATTAGTATAAATACTACATTAAATTAATTGATTTACTAAATTAATTAATTCATAGTTAAATAATTAATTAACTGTATGTTATAGATGTTATGCTATATAACATACCGTAGATATATGTTATATAGACTGAATACACTCAAACTCTCAGCTAACTAATATAATTACTTTTTTTTAACCCTAAAAATGTTTTAAAGCTTAAACAATGGTCAAAGCTTTACTATCAACTTTATCTGTTTCTGGTTAAAAATATGTTTTAGTATAATGTAAACCAAATAAAGTTATTTACTGGAATTGTTTCAAATATCGGTGTAAGCGAATATACTCAGCTAAGTCTATTAAAGTATTGTCTTATAATCAGAGCTGTGCAGCAATCAAGTCACAGTGGAAATAGTTATCTCTACGTTCATAGAACTGCACATGATTTGTGTGCAGCTGCCCGTACGCTACTCTTGTAAGGTTATGGTCATGTGTAGATTTGCATAGCATCGCCTTTCCTATTACAGTCTGACTTCATTTACAAAGTTATTCCGTAAAGCCAAAAGTAAGTAATTGGTGACTTTAAGATTGGTCACAAATGCTAAAAATGATTCTATCCAAATCAAGATGATTTAAATGATGATTATCTGAATATCTTTTCCTATGCTATTATTCTTTTAATATGCCCCAAAAAATCATCTCAATGATGTCAAACTATTTTCCCCTTTAGTTCCAGTATTTGAAATACTAAACATAGAAGAAGAAATGAGTAACTGTATATTTACATTTTATATTGATCTGTAGACCCATATAGTGTGCATACTTATTTATACATTGTATAGTATAAATAAGTAGTCTTAGTAGGGCGTTGTACATGACTTTTTAAACGCCTAAGCTGATTTATACATTATAATAGCGGTTTTCTTCTCCATACATGAATAGCATAGCAACCAGAAACCCTGCGGAATCTGTAGAGAAAATATTGGTTGAGGACTTAAAGTTTTTAATGAGCCCAATACATGTTTACTGAGTTCGATATTGTGTGTAAAGAAAGTAAACTTACTATAGGGACCCAGCGTTGAAATGCTTGAGACTGGAAAACAAAACAAGAAGGAGTGATTTCTCTGCGAGGCTTTTTCTTGATTTAATTGGAGTAAACAAGGAAACTGAATTGTAACGTAGTGGTCATTGCAGTGAGATTAGGCGCTAATTGAGTACAGGGGCTCAGGTGGATTCTCTAGTTAAAGCTTACAGGACCCACTGAATCTTTTGGGAAGGGGGGGCCGGAGAGAAATGAGAAGAGTATACACACTTCCTAACAAGTCATTTTTAACAGTTACAAGCTCACCACAAAGACCACACAGGGAGCTTAACAGATGCAAATAGGATCCATACACGTCCGACAAAACCATGTAACAAAGATATTCGAAAGCCTAATAGAAAAGAAATCACTCACTATTAGAAAACTTTACAGCTCAGATCTCTGTAACTAATTAACCCCCTTAGTGCTGTAGGGCCAGCAATGTACTGGGCAGAAAACAGTGAAGTCTATCTAACAACAATTTAAATAAGTTATTTGCTTCGCGACACTCCTTATGTTAGACTTTAGTGTTCAGCTATAAACATGTTGCTTGCCAAATTTCTCTCCACTCTTTTATTAAATGTTTTGTTACATAGCGAATGTCAATAATGAGAGATTTATGTGGAATAGGTGAGAATTTTTTGTTTTTGAGGGAAGTGGTGGCAAAGTTTCATTTTGGGGGTCATAACGAAAGTTATACTTTTTATTATTTCATACTTTTGAGAACATCTAGAGACCCATTTATGGCATTTTATTTCTATTTTTCCATTGCCTTGTGTGTTTTGATTTGTGTGATCCAGAGTTTTAGCATGCGCAAGATGGAAACAGATTAAGGGAAACGATTCTGATTGGTTGAAAGTATCGTCTTCTGAAAAAAAAACAAACCCCTAAATTATGTGAAAGTCATTTTTCGCCTCATGCATACGGGTGCACAGCTAATGTTCTGCCCTTATGTACTGGGTCTGCGTCTTTTTTTGTTCAACGCTTAAAAGGTTGTAACAGTGTAAAGGTTTTGAAGCACCACAAAACAGGGTTTCCCTAAGTTACATTAAAGCAACATGTTTGTTGTTGTTTGTGGGTTTTTTGGACCCATTTTTTTACACATTGTATGAATTTACCCGTGGATTTTTAGGTAATGTTTTGACAATGTTTTTGCATAACTAGTTATATATGTGTCTTAACAATGTGTATTCTTAACATCCGAATGAATAGATGGACATAAATAGACTTTTTTGTACATTTCAAAAATTAACTTTATTATTGTCAATACGTGCATGTGCAATGCATTCACCTGGAAAACAGACCAGCTCCATGGTAGAAAGTGAAATGAAGATACAGATATTCGAGTAACTCACACCGTTGAGGTTGTAAGTTTGATTCTCGGATAGAACCGTATATGTGTGGAGTATGTATGTTCTTGCAGTGTCTGGGTGGGTTTCCTCTGGGGGCTCCGGATTCCTCCCACACCCCCAAAAACATACAGGTAGGTTAATTGGCAGCTGACTAAATTGTCCCTAGTCTATATGTAATTACCCTTATGTATACAATTCCCAATCTCCTGTACAAAGTAAGCTTGCGGGCAGGGCCCCTCTTCCCCACCCATTTTGCCTTTCTGTATTGTAAGGCTCTGCAGACATTTTGTAGCGCCTAATAAATAAGCGTAAATAAATAGATGCTATACACAATCAATTGCACATTAGATAAATACAAAGGCATGCCTCAAACTTCCTATTATAGCTATATATTTTCTAAACTATACTTCATATTTTGAAAAGTGTGACAAGACAACCTCCCATCTGTAAATCCAGTTTGATTTCTTTTTATCACTCATAATCCATTCACTGGCTCTTCAATAAAACCCAGAAGTGAAAGAACAGCCTCTTGACCCACACACCAGGATTTTCTCTCTTCCTGCTGTGCCGTTTCAATGGAGGAAAAGATTTTTAGCTTTCCTTTTTCCTGCCATGCAGCCACATGGCAGTGACATGCCAGACAAGGAAGACAGGTGATGGCTGACACATGGGTTTCCCTTTCATATAATTCTGACTTCCAGCAACCCACTGAGCGCTTTCTCTTTTCGGTTTTTCTGTTTGGCTTCCTGGCTCCTGATTGGTGGGTTCTATTGACAGTTGAATTCGGCTATAGCAATTGTCCAGGAAAATTGTGTTGATCTAGTAGTATTTTAATTAAGTAGCTTAATAGTGGCTTATAGCTTTTGTGGGTTTAATCCTCTGGGCAATGCACCAATAGACCACCCAAAAATGAGACAAAATATCTCTCTTCATTGGATCTTATGACAACATTTTGTGAAAAGTTCTTGAGACCTTTAGACCTCGGTATGTCCCCCGTGCTAATAGCGCCAGAACACCCCTGGTCTATTGCCGATGGGGCGATAAAGGGTTCTACCTGCTGGTACAGCATTACCAAGCAGGTTCAGGAAGTTTATTAAACCGTGAATTGACTGGTTTACCCATCTGTTTTCCTTGAGGCTTATGCTAAATTATTTTATTGTATGTACTTTAATACATGAAGTGTTTCTGTGCTGATTAGGGAGCACCACAGTTCCTGAAAAAGGAATAGAACAAGTTGGTTTATAAATCCAAATACACTTATTTCAATTTATATATTATTTATTGATTTAATGTCATTTTTAAAATTATATAAGTATTTTATATATATATATATATATATATATATGTGTGTGTGTGTGTGTGTGTGNGTATANNTATACACATACACATATATATATATATATATATATATATATATATATATATATATATATATAGTAGGTCTCCCCATCAGTGCAGCATGCTGTTTCTGTATTGCCACAAACAACTTGATGAAGTATTTGAGTCCTGTATATTTTATTCCAGGGGTAAATGAAAGGTAATTATTCACATGCCGATTGGTACTTACACAGCCTAATGCACGGAGCATCATCTCTCTAATCTAATTTGTAAAAGTTGTCTGTTTGTCGCTCTCTGAAATGATAAAGGAGGGTCGGGCTGTTTTATTTACTTTCTCATAACCAAGCTCTCTGTGATTAAGTGCAAATCTTGGTGACACTGAATACATTAGCTCCACACAGATGATTAACTAATTGCAAGAGGAATATACAGCTCTTCATTTGATAAATCTGCGTCTATGATTTAAAGGTAGAGTCCCACTTGCAAGTGGTTGACACAAACAGGTTTCTTTCATTTTAACAATACATGAGACAATTATGCCAAAAACCCAGAGAGAACAATTTCCAATTTATCATGAGTGAGAATGAAATTAATCAAGCTAATTATTTTTCCAGCATCTTGTTCTCTGTTACTGGAACATTTTATTCATGTAGTCATTCATTTGTTTTGGAAAGTTATTGTTATTTATCTAATTTGACAAAAGCTACAAAACAAAATACACCCCAAAAAGGGATTAAGATTGTATTCTACATGCCCATAGTTCATTATTGGTGTCCCCAGTGGTCAAAGGGGAGAATTGGAAGTGGGGGTATGGACCTTAAGAAGTGGCGGTATGGAAACACAGAATATAATAGAAGTCAATGGAGATTTGTAGTATTTCAATTACATCAGTGGGAGAAATGCCGGTATAGCATACCCCCGTATACACCCCCACTTCCAGCCCTGGGTGTCCTTTTACCATTACCTTTGGATTTTTACCACCATGGAAAAAAAATATTGGTCCCAAATTAAAAATGATAGACCTGATCCTGACTTAGTAGTGATGTATTCTCCTGCTCCTGATATTTAGAGAATGATTCAATATATATCACATACATACATTTAACTGCGTACTATTGAACTTCCAAGCGTACAGCTACAAACAAAACCAGAAGAGGTAAATTTCATTAGTTGCAAACAGTAGAGTTGAGAGATGATGTTTCATTTCCCAATATTCATTACCCATTTTTAATGTGTCTGTATTATTCAATGAGTGTGCTTGGACAAAGGAGATCTCCTGGTGGATCAGATACCATTCTGCAGCCTGCATACTATAGTAAAGACTCGGTGGAGGCACTGAGATCAAGAACAAGGAACTATATCCACATTGTTATTACGCACCCTTGTAAAGTGTGAAAACTATGGTATGTTATAAATAATAATAAGACACAAAGCAGAAAATATAAATGTTAAAACATATTTAAAAAGTCTTCTTTTCTAAATAATGATTTCCTTTCCTTCTTCTTGTTTCTTCACATGTGACTACTCTAGTTCACTCACTCTTAGGGCCAGATTCAGATTTACATGCTCATGACGTACGCTCTCATGGGTAAAACCATGTTGAATTGCAGGGGAGGTAAAATGAATGTCAGTGTTTGCATGCAGGGAGAATACTTTATTGTTGCATGCAGATACTGACCAGCGTTACTGTTACACTGTTATTANACTTGTGCTGGAAACATCATCTCTCACCTGTAATACTGATTGCGATGAATTCAATTTACCTCCCCTGCAATTCAATATGGTTTTGCCTATGAGAGTGCAAGTCATGAGTGTGTAAGTCATGAGTGTAAGTCATAAGAGTGTAAATCTGAATCTAGCCCTTACACTTTATCCAAGAAGATTCCCTGTTATACCCAGTTTACATAGAGGGCTATTACCCAGGTAATTCAGCCAACTTCTCGGGTTGACTGAACTACCCGGGTAGTGTGCTCAGTGTGAACGGCACTAAAATTACTACTAACTACCCTGATTCAGTGTGAACGTGTAGGACCAGGATAATTTGTGAATTACCAGGCTAATTCAGCACTGTGAACAGGGTTAATTACCAGGGTAATTCAGATCCACAACCCTGCTCGTTAAAAACACATAGGGTAGTCTATGTGAACGGGGGCATTAGTGTATCTAGCTACGTGATCACCATATGGCCACAGTGTAGCCTTATCCAACTAGGTAGGATACTTAGTGGCAGTATTAGACTGGCCTAAACCAACTGCAGTGTATCATGTTTGTTTTCCACTAGTCTTTGATGAATTTCAATCATCACAAATAATTCCATTTTGTCTCACATATGGTTGATTAGATGGAGATTGGGATGAATTCACTTTCATGTTCCTGGAAGCTTTCCAAGAATCTCATACACAGCGACAATAATAAATAGACCCCACTATCATGAAATAAAAGCTATAAGTATACACTCCTACTGAGTGATGCCTCTGACGGGCAATGATGTTGGTCCATTCAGCAGTAATCAATGTTCTGGGAAAAAAGCAAACCCACTATGTCCCCTGTTTGTATATTGAACCAGTCATTGTCTCATTACTAGGTGCTGCAATGTTTACACTTCAATTCCATTACTCCAAAAATCTTTTATGTTGGTAAAATTGCAAAAGGAGAAATTTGTTTCTAATAGAGATGATTAATGAAACACTATGGACTGGATCCAGACTTACGCACTATTGAATTTACAAGCCTAAAGTTACAAGTGGGTAGAACCATGTTGAATTGTGGGGGGGGGGGGTAAAATGAATGTTAGTGTTTGCATGCTGGGAGAATACTTTATTGTTGCATGTTGCACACAGATACTGACCAGCATTACTGTTACATACTGTTTGCAACTAATAAAATGTACCTCCCCTGCAATTCAACATGGTTTTACCCACTCATATCTTTATGGTCATAATTTCAGTAGTACGTAAGTCTGGATACAGTCCTATGGTCCAGATCCAAACATCCAAAACAAAACAGCCTATATACATATTCTGAATGAACTAGTACTCTTCATGTGTGTACATGTGACATGGATGATCAGAATGCACTTTCACCAATCCTGGATTCTGCGTGTTGTATGCGCGAGGGAAAACTACTGCAGATTAACTCCATTTAAACAACATACTTGTGTGAATCCGACCCTATGGCCTGAGCTAATTTACTCCAGATGAGATAGTGGCATGTACCTAGCAAGATCTTTCTCTCTGACCAATTTCCTTAACACCTCCAAATATTCTACCAGAGAAGGTACTGCGTGTCAGACCTCATACTTAAGGTTCAATCAAAACTTCTATCCTGGGAGAATGCGTTAGTGGTACAATTTCATTTGCTGTAATGGATACTTGGAATAATTTAATTATTACTGCTTCATGCAAGAAAATCACATCCTTCTGTAGAAACTAACCTTTGGATGTCTTCTGTATCAGGGCTAACATTAAAAATGGAATTTGAAATGAATCAGCCAAAAAAGTTATATACTAAATACACATTGAATTAAAATGGCACTTTTTGCATCTTTGGGAACTGAATCCTGAAATGACTCGCTGTGATGCTGCACTTGCTAATACTGCAGGAGCTTGCTACTNGTGCAAGGAGTCTTTTCTTGTTTTCCAAACCCTGCTGATGACCTTACCATGCCCTATAAGGAGAGGAAACCAAAGACTATGTACCAGGTCTGACCTCAAGGGTTAATGAATCTTCCTCTGCTGTGAAGGGACATTTTCCATGGAGACTTTCTCACTGGTATCAGATAAACCACACATGTTATTTAGATACAGTGCTTTAAATCTGGTGGGTACACATTTAATGGTGCAAACACATGGACGTCAAAGTCTTGCCATTGCGTAGCAGCGTAAAATATTTAATAAATATGACGGGGCCCAGAATTCCTCTTGGCGGTCCTGGGGCTGATCATGTTAGTGATAGCCCTGATTATCACAGTGTTGTCACACTGTTATTCGCGAAAGGTTATGTCACATAGTGTGACATAACATTTTATAGGATTACTTATGTTTTTGAAAATAGGAAACTAGATACCTGAATCTAATGTCTGAAAAATTACTATGGCTTAAACTATGTTAACGCACTATCTTAAAAATACTCAAAACTGAGTTCAGCAACCAAAAACAAACACCTAGAGGTATATTTACTAAGCGGTGAGATTGCAGTGAGATTGGAAAGTGGAGATGTTGCCCATAGCAACCAATCAGATTCAAGCTCTCAGTTTTATTTTACACTCTGGAGAATGTGAACTCAAATCTGATTGGTTGCTATGGGCAACAGCTCTACTTTTCAAACTCTCCGCTTAGTACATATACCCCCTACTCTGGGGATTAATTAATGTTGTGTTGGGGTCTAGCGAGATAAAAAAGATGAGAGAGTGGTCAAGATTCATCAATAATTGTGTAGTTTTGTATAATACTTTATATCACTGACAGTTTTTTAGTGTAACACAGACATTTCAATATTACGATTTATACATTTAAACTGTGCAATTTTCACAGTATGATTTTTGTTGAATAAATTTAAACAATCATTCATGCTTGCTAATGCTAATTAGGAAATGAAAACCACACAGAAGTCTGGTTTTGATTAAATTGAACGCAACAGGCAGGCACCTTAACACAATTTGTCAAACATCACTTCAGCTACATACTGTGCATTATATACTAGAAATCATTGAAACCCTTTTGATACTTGCAATTACTGTTTCCTTCATTATTGTTAATGTGCAAATCCTCTTGATTAGTATCTGGTTTAACTACAATTCTCTAAAAGTAATGTTTCATTGAAGCTGGACAAGATATCACTTACATTCCCACTAAAAACCGTGACCTGGACAATGGCCCACGATCACATAAACCATTGTCGGCCATAATGCTAGTGTATTGGTTAATGTAATCTAGCCTTTATCTGTTCTCACTGTGTTAAATTAGGAATTAATATTAGTTTAATTAATGTTAGTGAACAAAAATTGTTAATATGTAGAGGCATAATTTGAAAATAAGGGCAAAACAGGTGCAACTCTACACCTGAACAAGACTATATTGCAATGTGATGGGTGCCATTCTATTGCATGCAAGGTTATATTCAAGCCCATCTTCATTTCTAAAGTCTCTATATCTGAAAGTGTATTCCTGAAGGAGATCCCAGTCTTTCAATCTGGATCCCAAAAGTTCTGCCTGCCTATCAAATCTCAGGGAAGGTCATTGAGATATGCTTGGTTAACAAATGATGTTTAGGAGACAAACAGGGAATCTCGATGCTTATGTTAATACTTCATATTTACAAAGTGTGCACTTTTCCTGAGGTTTTTGCACAGGCATTGCTTGATGGACACAGTGGAGTTTGGTTTTCCACTTCCAGTGGTCCCATTGCGACACAAGCAATATCGACAAACAAACAATGTCAAGACCAAATTTCTGAAAGAAGTAGTCTTAAAGTACTCTCTGTGGTGAGTAACTGATAAATCAGCAAATTTAGAGTTTTAACCCAATCTTTACCCTTATCCTAATCCTATATATTTATATTTATATATATATATATGTGTGTGTGTGTGTGTGTGTGTGTGTTTGTTTGTATATATATATATATATATATATATATATACCACTTAGGTGAACAGCCTGGGCCCCATCTCAATACATCTGTTCCCCAAAGTCTAACCCTAATCTTTCCCACCTATGCTCCATCCCTTCCCTGCAGCCTAACCCTAACCTTCCCATTCTCCCGTACAGCCTAAACCTAACCTATACGCTATACTCTTTCCCATCCTCACCCATACTTAACCCTCAGGCTCCAGACCTCTCTGCTTCATAGTGACCATCCAGTGAAGAAGAGAAGAACAATCTGGGAGAAGGAGCACTGTTCTACTGTTTTACTGGGAAGCTTTTTTTCTGAAAACAAAAGGGAATAATTTGTAACATAATGAATGGGCAAATTGTCGAAATCTAGATATTTCAGAATATTTACTCATTCGTTAATATAAATTTCTAAAAAGCAACTGTCATCTGTGATTGGAAATGGAACTACCATTGGGATTCATATGTATATAGTGAATACAGTTAGGGATGGTTCCTAATTTAATAGTTACAGCAAAAACAATTACAAATATACACCTGGGGACAACCATGCTGACCTACAGGGCGAGCCAAATTTAAATTGTGCCCATTGAATTGAAAGGTAAACCATAGTAAAATGGTTTAGTATTTTGTGAATGAAGCAATCCAGAGATGAACAAAACCCAACAAGGGGCATGATGTGGATGGGACATATTCAATGTTCCTTATGGTCATAAAAATATAGTTTTGTAGTATTTTCACATATGCTTTCATGAAGTGGCAACATAGGAAATACTGATAGCATTCTTCCACACGGAAACCATATATCTGTATTCCCTCTGCTGCTGCTGCACGCCAGTGACATGGCTCGGCCCGCCACTGAGCTCTGTCAGGGCCCGTGACAGTAGGCCTAGCTGACTCTCCCTGATGGTGGCCCTGCAGGTGGCCCATGTACACTCTGAAATACAAATCCTATAATACATGCTGATTTGTCTGTGGTAATATAGTTGGACCTTTAACGTGTCCTGCCTTATTACTACGTCTTTTTCAGTTGTATACAAGCAGCAATCTGCTTCCAGAAAAATATCAGTTTTACAAATTGATTTTGCAATAGCATATTTGTAATAAAAATAATAATAATAATAAAAATAATCTGCATTAAACAATTAGAAATTAGTTGAGATTAGTGGTAAATGCATGTTATATATGATGCATCACCCTAGATTTCTGGCTGCAGCTGGGACTTTAAAAAAGTCCCCAGGGTAAAAAACTGAATTTTAAAAGGAGGTTTTCCATATTAACAATTTATTTATTTATTTATTTATTTATTTATTAACAGGTTTTTATATAGCGCCATCAGATTACGTAGCGCTTTACAATTTAACAATCAATAAGACATGACTGGGTGGTAACAGACAGAATGGGTGGGGAAGAGGGCCCTGCTCGCAAGCTTACATTCTATAGGATATTGGGGACTGATACAAAGGGGTAAGTGCTATTATTATACAATGCATGGACCAGCCAGGTTGTATCGTAAAGTGCTCAGTGCTCTGTGTGATCCAGTCATACAGCAGTGTTAGTATCAGGAATTGTTGGTGAATAATTATAAGCAGTGTAGCATGTTAAGTAGGTTGAGGAATATGGTAAGCTTGTCTGAAGAGATGAGTTTTAAGGGAGCGCTTAAAAGATTGGAGAGTGGAGGATAACCTTAACTTGCGAGGAAGATTATTCCAGAGGGCAGGTGCAGCCCGGGAGAAGTCCTGTAGCCGGGAATCAGAGCATTTGTTTAGTGCAGAATAACAATAATAATAATAATTCTNAATAGTGTGAAAATTCTCCCTTCTGTAATACAATATTAGTATAATTTTCCGCACATCAATATCAACTCCAGAAACAACTGTATTTTTCCTTAAGCTGAAGACTGGTGTCAAAGGAATAAAGTATTAAATAACAATGGAATGCTGTACTAAACATTTTATTGAACTATCTATACAATGAAAAATCATTCTCCTTTAGGACATTCTTTAGGACACAAGAGAGCTGTGTAACATAGGTGACAGTGATAGCAGTAGTCGGAAAGGGAATTTTACACTGATTTCCACAGTTCAATGACAATGTAGGCCGATGGTGACAGTGAGTTCAGCACACATTGAGACTTAGAATGCTGCCATTTTATCTGATTAGTCTCTCAGTCTCTGTCCTCTGGTGGTTTGGGTGGGATCAAGGAATAGAAAGGAGAGAGAGAGCAGTCTGGTCTGGGAATCAGGACGCTGTAGGGTGGCCACTAGAGGTCAAAAGGTCAAAAAGTATGCACCATAAGAATGCATAAGGAAAAATGCATCAATTAACAAACAGCAAGTAAATGTAGCATAAAATCCAGCGTTTATAAGAAGAGAGAAACAGTTGGCTGGAAAGACTGGTGGATAAAATCCTCCTGCACATGAATTAATGAAACGAGATATAAATAAGACCATTTATTATGTAACTGTTAAAATGGGAAAGAAATGTTAATAGGTAGAAACCATGACTAATACTATGGATTAAACCTTAATTAATGCATATAAAGCATATCAATGTGGTAAGAAAATAGACTAGTAAAATAAGTTTCACCAACATGGAGATTAGATGAGAAATCAACACATAATTATATATGTGCATCTCGTACAGTCTGCAATAGGCTGATGAATAGTAATACAATATAAAGTTCTTATGCAATACCCATTTAAAAAGAATAACAATTATAACATTTTACAAGTAAGATCATATAGGTTCTAAACACTTTAATATCAGTCTATAGACCTCATAAGGCCCATGAATTGTAATAAATTGTTTATACCCATCAGAATACCCATCAAGTTTATTGCTGAGATTTAATTAGAGATGGGGACATGTGTTGGTACTTCATCATTGTGGATTCCATAGAAATAAGACTTTGTATTTGCATTTTGATTCAACAGAATAATTTAAATTATAAAACAAATTAAAATGGCATAGAAAAAATAATCGTTTTTTTCTGATAAATCACGCTTTATTCTAAATTGAACAGATGGAAGATATATAGGTCCCAATCTGTGCAAGCACCTGGATCAGGTTGTTCACGCCATGGATCCTCAACCGTCCACATCTCTGTGAGTATCTTCCAGAACCTCATTGACTCTCTTCATACCCATGTTGTAGTGGTTAGCGCTGCGAAACGGGGTTATTCTGGCAATTGACAGGTGGTCCCATTAATGTGACTGGACCATGTATAATGAAATAAAGACTCTACATTCTTCTTATTTCCTTTTTCCTTAGTTTTACCTGAATTGCCTATACATGAATTATAAATATTTACATATGCAGTAGGTTAATAAGATACCAAGAATTAGTTCCTGGATGTAAAATAAATTGTTGGTCATTGTTAAAAGACACAGCACTGCCAGCTGCACTGACCGTGGCGCCCCCTGTAAAGCCTATCAGGCCTATACCTATGATATCAGTGAGCACAGAGCACTGAACAAGGTTGGATAACCTTGCTGCAATTTTAAAGGAGAACAAGACCGAATGTAGATGGCAGCACCTCTTACATTTCTGTCCTACCGCTCCCATAACAAAATGTGACATTGTACACTAGTAGAAATTCATTAAATCTACAATACACACATTTATCATATGCTAATAGAAGGAAGTGATACCGCCACTTCTCATGTGTTACGATGTAAGCTATAGTGAAAGCAAAATCCCACTCAACTCAAAGAAATGTATCTTGGGGTTCTAAAGTGATCACAGCCATATCTGTAAAGTAAAGCTATTCCACTTCCCACCCTGCTGTATTTATGGGGATTAAATAACGAGTGCAAAGTTGCGGCTTTGCCGTTCCACGCTCTGGCAGGCACGGCATGGGCCTTCTTAATCATTTCCAGTTGATACAATATACAAGTGTTTCATGCAGATTTTGAAATACTCCAATTCTGTAATTAAAGTATGATAAATATAGTGCTATTTACTGAGCTTATTAACAGTTTACCCTATCTTGAGAAACACAGCAGAAACTATCAAGTCTAAATCAATTAAGATAAAGCACTATACAAACATATCAATAATCAAATCACATTGAAATGATCTATGTATTTATTGAATGGATATCCTAGTCCAAAGTCTTATGACTTTATTTTGCCAATAATAGGGCTAATGAAGTCCAAAAATAAATTAGAAATGTGTTATTGTCATTTTGGGGCACAACTGGAGCTCTTTCTCTCCTGAAAACAAACACTCGAAGCAGCAAGTCCAGTACCCCAGAGTGATTATATTTCACAGGAGTCACCACTTTACCCAAATCACTTCATCTGTTCAAAGCACTCAATGGTGTTTTCTTTCCTTATGTAGTAAAAACAAATACAACAAAATGACCTTCTCTAAATTAGAGAAAAAATGTTATAATAAAATAATTGTTATTATTATCAATAATAATAATATTTAACCAGATCCAGACTACCACATCTTTTTGAGCTGAGGATATATGAATCTGGACCCCTGAAGAATTTGCGTGCAAGGGAGACCACTGCCCCTCTGCACACGTTTTAAGTAAGGACAGTGTGGGACACTTGATACTACATAACAGTTAGACCTAGCCCTTATGTGCTATTTACCTCACTCTCCCAGTGTGCTTACTTTTAGTACTCTCATTGCTAGCCCCTCACTGAAGGATTACATCCTGAGCACAGAACTTCCAGAAAATCCTGCAACACTTATTAGGAATGGTCCAAAAATTATTATTATTATAAAATACATTTATGTATATAGTATTTTGTGTTGGGGTCAATATCTCTTAATAAAAGTTGGATACTACAAAGTTGGATACTACTCCACAGTTTATATACCCATAATTTCTTAATCCAGAGTAGTCTATTCCTGTGTCCAATGACAAATTTGGTAAATTTGTAATTGTAATTATTTATGTAATTATTTAACAGGATCATCGTAATCTTTCAAAAACAGAACTCATAATCTTTCCGCCTGTCAATAAAAGCTGTTCATCTGGCCTCTCCATTATCTGTTAACAATGAAAAAAATCCCTACTCCTAACACTCCATGGGGTATATTTACTAAGCAGGGAATTTGCTGGGGAATTGAAAAGTGGGGAAGTTGCCCATAGCAACCAATCAGATTCGAGCTCTCAGTTTCATTTTACATACTGGAGAATGTAAGCACGAATCTGATTGGTTGCTATGGGCAACTTCCCCACTTTTCAATTCCTCAGCAAATTCCCTGCTTAGT
>JABWIB010000071.1:183321-194818 GCA_016617825.1 Platyplectrum ornatum | reverse complement strand
CTACTATACTCCACCCACTAAGACTATCCTCTACTATACTCCACCCACTAAGACTATCCTCTACTATACTCCACCCACTAAGACTATCCTCTACTCTACCCATTAAAACCATCCTCTACTCTACCCATTAAGACTATCCTCTACTCTACCCATTAAGACTATCCTCTACTCTACTCATTAAGACTATCCTCTACTCTACTCATTAAGACTATCCTCTAAGCACTGTCTTCAAACTAACCTGTTTGGACAAAATGACCAAATTCTTCAACCTCAATAACATTTTTTCTACCCTACTTACTAACTAATCTCCTTCTCATGTTTCCTTTCTATTCAACTTTGACACTTTTACTAAAATCACTTTCAGTTCTGGTAGAAACACTGCTGTGTAACTGGGTCATACAGAGCACTGAGCACTTACAGCCTGGCTGCTCCATTGTATGATAAATAGCACTTATACCCATGTATCAAACCCCCAAATCCTATATAGTGTAAGCTTGCGGGTAGGTCTCTCTTCCTTACTCATTCTGTCTGTTACCACCCAGTCATGTCTTATTGATTGTTAAAATTGAAAAGAGCTATCTAACCTGTTGGCATTAAATAAAAACCTGTTAATAATAATAATAATAATAATAATAATCAAATTATCAAACAAATTCCTTATCACAATTTACGGCAAATTCAGTATTACTAACAAAAATATTTTAAAATAAACATTGTAGTTCTTGTTTTGCTCTAAGTAAACTTTTTCACTGAGCTAATTCTGGGCACTCACTAGATCAATATCGTTCTAGTGTATATTGGTGCCAATAAACTGGGTAATTTTTTTCCTGGAAAAACTGCCCCGTCTTTGGCATCATTTACTATAACAATTCTAGTGTGAGCTGTATCCATCTGCTTCAGCACTGAAGAGGCTTGTACCAGAACCTGGTACATACCCAGTACACACCCAGTACATACCTAGTACATAACCAGTACATACCCTGTACAAACCCAGGACATACTCAGTACATACCCAGCACATAGCCAGTACATACCCAGCATATACGTAACACATAGCCAGTACATACCCAGCACATAACCAGTACATACCCAGTACATACCCAGTATATACCCAGCACATACACAGTACATACCCAGTACATACCCAGCACATACCCAGTACACATACCCAGTACACACCCATTACATACCTAGTATATACCCAGCACATACCCTGTACAAACCCAGGATATACTCAGTACATACCCAGCACATAGCCAGTACATAAGCAGCATATACCCAGTACATACCCAGTACATACCCAGAATATACCCAGCACATAACCAGTACATAATCAGCACATAGCCAGTACATACCCAGTACATAGCCAACACATACCCAGCACATTCCCAGCACATAACCAGCACATACACAGATGCCAGTACAGGTTTCAGTCGAGGGGAGAGGAAGTTCTTTTATGAATGGCAGGCCTGTCAATCATAATAGAACTTCCTCTCCCCAAATACTCACCTCTCTGGCACTGATGCCCCCCACTACTTTTAGTCAATGTATTGTGGTCTGCAGCCCAGCACTTTAGAACACAATACACTGATGAAAAGGGCACTAGATTTGGGTCGATAACGGTACTGTGCCCTAGCGTTTAAGCAGTGTTTTATCAGTGTTTTTTTAGTCCACGCTGACTATACACAAGTCGATTTGTAGCCCCAGTCTACATTTTTTTGTGGAATTGGGCTAAAAATCATATTGTGTGTGTGTGGCCAGCGTAACCAGATGAAGAATCAACATCTGCTGAGCTTATTCCAAAGGGAAACTTTTCATCTACACTGCCAGATTCAGGTAATTTCTAATGTTGGTTTAGATGTTTTAATACTCGAAGACAGGCAGATTTTTATTAAAAAACGTTCCTTTCAATGGAAACATTCTGTAGACTGAATAGATGATCAGGAATAATTCAACAGAATAATAACAAACAAAATCCGTCAAAGGGTTCACAATAATAATACAGCATATGTTAACAACTTTTGTAAGCGCAGATATAGTTATAATAAAAATGAAAATGCTTTTGTGTTTTCCTTTCTTAAATAAGACAAAAGCAAGGTCTGTGTGTAACAGGAATAAATTGTTATGTTGTATAGATGCGTTATGGAAAGGTGATTTTCTTAGGTATAATGACATTCACATACGTGTCCTTTACTATGAACTCATTTTGGAGATCATTTGATAGGGTTACTAATGCAGATAGGTGAACTGGTGTGTTTGAAATTTAGATTTATTATTTTGCCCTAACATCTAAATTTGTTTCTATTTTATAAGACTATTGCATTTCAAGGCTAACCTAGGCTTTTATGTGATCATGTTAGATTGTTACAAATGCTAAGCCTTTGTTCTTGAGGAACACAATAAACTCTTACATTAAACAAATACAAATGGCTGTAAGCTTGCCCCCCATAAGCGCCAATTGATCTATAATCTTCATATAGTATTTTACTATAGATCATTATAGCATCAAATAATGAATAATGCTCATTATTTTCATTTCGGAATTGTAAACTCCCTATCGATTGCTGCCCCACTTACGTTGTACTTATTCTAAAAAGAACTGACAATGACACAGATCGGGTGGCAGCTTTATTAATAAATATACAATGTTATCATTAGAAATGAAAAGGTGGTGAAGAAAAGGCAGAGCATAGACCCTGCCTGCCAGAAATTACTCCATCATGCTACGCATTGCAGTGGACCATAACTACTGGCAAGTACTTGTGAATTTATGATATGTGACTTTGTGAATTGTGTACAAGTGTATTGTGAAACACAGCTAACCACATAGTGGGGCTGATCCAGAGTTGCACTTACGCCTTTTTTTTAGGTGCAAGTGTAGTCCTGATAACCATCTTACAGTGTCAGGGGTGCATTTTACTATGAATCCTGCTGCATGCAGAGAATATAATTTGCTTTGCACAAACTGCATATCATCATCTGTAATTTAGAGTTCAGCAGGGAAACTTCACAAATATAACTCTAGTTCTGTTTTTGCAATGTAAGCTTTGCGCTCCTGCAGGTCAGTGTTTGGTTTTGTCCAGGTGTACACTTGCATCNGTTTTGCCCTTACACCTAAACTCTGGATCAGACCCTATATTTTAGTTACACTGGTGTCTTCACTGGCTGGCATGGACGTTCCCACGGTGCTGTGTGCTGGCCAACTCGGACCTGTACTCAGTAGTGAAGGAGATGAGATGGCTGGTTAGAGAGAGAGAGAATAATTGGTATTAAATTCTTGGGGTGTTCTGGTTGTAGTGCGTTTATTTTTATTGTTAGTTAGTTCTGATATAATAAGGATTTCCATTCCATTGCCTGCACTGTGATGTGTCCCCCCAACAAGTATAGGTCTTGTCCCTAACCATATAATTATAAAACAGTACCAGCAGTTAAACTGTGCCCTGTAAATACTTGGATCTGGCCACAAACATGGCTGCAGATCTGCGCTCCTATTGATGGGGACATCCACACACTCACTATGGTGCAAAGCATTTTTTAANCAACCTCTTGTTCCTATAATAACAGCTGGTTGTATTGGGACCTATGTGCACACAGCTAAAAATGCACCATATTTTATCTAAAATTGCCACGTGTACAGATATTTACAAATTGNGTCCATGTTTTTATTTCACTTTTGTTTATTGAATCAGCCAACAAATGACAATCAGGTTGTATAACAATACATAGTAGCTGATAAAAACCACAGCAGAGTATTGAGATCATTTACATGGATCATGTGGATATACAGTACAAATGTGGGACATTTATAAACTGGAGCTGGGGATATAAGAAGGACTGGGTGAGGGGCACGAGTCACTGTAAGGGGGGAGATGGGGAGGCATCGCAGTTAGTCGCTATCCTCTTGCCAGTTTACAAGAAAAAATGCTACATTTGCAAAATACATTTTTAATATGTACAAGTTGTTACGGTCAGAACAGTAATAATAATAATAGTAAAAATAATAACTTTATTCTATATAATACACAGTTACGGTTCTAAATGATAAAACTATAGAGTGATCAAGGAGCAGCTTTCACAATTAAAATAGTAGAGAATGAATCCTGGGCCTGGCATTCTGACACTCGCATATTGGTGAATGACAAGGAAGCATCATCTCTCAACTTTAATACTGGACCAAATTGAGATTAGTTTAAAGTTACAAGTGGGTAAAACCATGTTGAATTGCAGGGGGGGGAGGTAAATTGAATTAATTGCAATCAGTATTACAGTTGAGAATGATGTTTCCTAGTCCTAGTCTAATAACAGTGTAACAGTAACGCTGGTCAGTATCTGTGTGCAACATGGAACAATAAAGTATTCTCCCTTCATGCAAACACTAACATTCATTTTACCCCCCCTGCAATTCATCATGGTTTTACCCCTGGTGTAATTCTAAGTTCAAGTCTGAATCTGGTCCATGGTCATAAAATGGATTTTAAAAGATCCACCTAACTACATTTTTAGAAGTTTAAGCTTCACATATCAGTTGGTGCATTTGTCATGCAGTAATCATATTCCAGACAGAAGAGGAAAGCATGCTTCCCTATATACTGCACAGCCAATGTATCCATTACTAAACAATCATCCTCGCCTAAGTACCTAAATTAAATGCATCAGTAGCTACAGCCTTTATGGCAGTTATGAGGCAAGAATGAGATGTCTGTGAGTGAATTGACTGCGCCATAAAAGATTTTTTTGTTTGTTTTTGCATAATAATGCTGTGTACAGGACTCCATTACTATTCAATAAATGTATTCATTAAGCAAATTGGGCTGCAATCTGCAAATTCCAGCTCTGTGATTTTAGGTTGGATTGCTAACTGTAAATTAGTCACTTTTTAATTGGCTGACAATTCCACAAAGACTATAATCTTCAAATTATGACTGTAATTGTGAATTAATATTTATGGAAAGTTTATGCTGGTTAAAAAAAAAGAAATGTGAGCGGCTCCCATGAAAGCTGCGTATTTCCATGTGCTGCTTCAGCAGAATTGCCTTGCCCGCAGCGTTAGAAATTGTCCCTTTGAAAGCACTGATAGAAATTGTGCCGCCAGCATTTGTTTCTCGTCTTGCTGCTGACCCCACTAAGGCAGCGGAGCTGTCTGTGCAAAGAACCTGTTTGTGATCTAGCAACTGGATTAAAGGAAGTCAAATTAGCATTAATAGCATCTTTTCGTGTCCTGCTATCCCCCCTTCCTTCATTTATTGCCATACCCCTCTTTAAGTCTCTTTTTTGCTATCCTCTCCTATAACAGCCTCTGCGTCTTTTATTCCTTCTCAGGCTTGTTTTATTTAGTTGTCTCCTTAACTCAACTGGCTCCCATTTTCTTTTATGTTCTGCCTCTTTCTCAGTGAGCTCTGTTCTCTTCTCTTCTGCTCTCCCTGGCCCATTCTCATGCTTATACCTGCTGATCAAACTTTATTGGGCACATTTGGAGTTAAATAGTAGTGCCAANGGCGCTTGCAATCACTGTGACAAACCAGGTAGAACTAATTGGGGAGGAAAAATTGGTTCTGTGCAAAATTAGAGTTGAAAGGTAGCACTTTCCCAGCCAACTCTAAATTTTATCTTCAAATTAAGACAGAAATATTTGCGTTAAGAAAACAAAAGCAATGTATTTTCCATGCATGCAACATAATAATAATAATACTAATAAGATTATAAAGGAAAATAAATTTTCACATAATATGTTATTTTTAATAGACTTGTTACAAACCTGATATTCCAGACAGGCATGCATACACACTACACACCATGGACCTGATCCAGAGTTTGTAGTGCAAGCAGAATTCACACCAGGGGATATATTTATTAACCGGTGAGATTGCAGTGAGATTGGAAAGTGGGGATGTTGCCCATAGAAACCAATCAGATTCAAGCTCTGAGTTTCATTTTACACTCTGGAGAATGGGAACTCAAATCTGATTGGTTGCTATGGGCAACATCCACACTCATTGCAATCTCACCACTTAGTAAATATACCCCCAGGTGTACATGCTATCCAGTAATGGCAGAGGCTGTGGCTTGTACAGTAACAGTCTCTGTCAGTGTTTAAAAGGTTTTTCCATGTTTTGACTTGTATTTTAAAACATGATATTTATTTTTTATAACATTATTTTACGCACATAATAAAAAAAAATATGTAGATTAGATTTTTTCTTAACAAAACTGGTAATTTTTCTATTGACAAAGACCTGTGTCTATAACTTACCGTCATCAGCTTTAGCTGGGCATTCACTAGAACAATATTGTTCTATTAACGTTCCCAGCTGCAGCCCCCCCTCCCCATGTACTTCAGCTCTACTGAAGCCTGTGCTAGAGCCTTGTATATACCAATTACATACCCAGTACCTAACCAGCACATAGTCAGTACATACCCAGCACATAGTCAGTACATACCCTGTACATATTCAGTGCGTTCCCAGTACATACCCAGTACCTACCCAGCACATAGTCAGTACATACCCAGTACATAGTCATTAAGTTCCCACTACATACCCAGTACATAGTCAGTACATTCCCACTACATACCCAGTACATACTCAGTACGTACCCAGTACATAGTCAGTACATTCCCAGTACACAGTCAGTACATTCCCAGTACATACCCAGTACATAGTCAGTACATTCCCAGTACATAGCCAGTATATAACCAGTACATGCCCAGTACATAGTAAGTACATACCCTGCACATACCCAATATATAGTCAGTACATTCCCAGTACATACCCAGTACATAGTAAGTACATTCCCAGTTCATCCCTAGTACATACCCAATATATAGTCAGTACATTCCCAGTACATACCCAGTACACAGTCAGTACATTCCCAGTACATACCCAGTACACAGTCAGTACATTCCCAGTACATACCCAGTACATTGTCAGTACATTCCCAGTACATAGCCAGTACATAACCAGTACATACCCAGTACATGGTAAGTACATTCCCAGTACATGGCTGAGGTTAGTATAAATGTAATCAGGACATCTCGCACTAGTGTTTCGAAGATGTCTTATTGCTGCTTTAGCGTATGGTGGTTGTGCTTACAGCTTACACTGCTACTATTCAAAGGAGAAAACGCCTCTTATTTAAATATAGTGGAACTCCCTGTTCCCCTAGCGCAGAAATGGATATGGGGCAGACTGATGGTAGCCTGTTCTCAGCATGTGTAGCGCTTGAAGTGCTTTTTTGTAATGTTCATTTTTAAACCAGACGGATGNGCAACTCTGGATCAGCCGCCATCTCTGGAGCTCAGTGCATTATTTCCCCATTCGCTTATCTGACATTGGCTCATTGTGGGAACGAGATAAAAGATGTATTTTTGGGACCATGCCTGATGACTGCAAAGTACACACTTACACAATATTCTTCCAAACACTTGTTTCCTGTTTGTTTAAACGATAACTGCTTGTGTGTTTATTTCTTGCCTTCTATATCACCATACTTATCTGTATACTTTTTGCCCTTCTTATCTATCTTTCATCATCTACTATTCATAGTCTTTCACCTATTCATTATTTACTGGACTGTTTCCTTACCTGTTGCTTTTAACACTCTCTAACTTCCACATAAACAAGTGTTTATAAATTATGTTCTTCTGTTTCTATTAAACCAATTTTTTTTTATTTGTCCATTTTATTTAACTTAATTAATTACTTAATCTATACTCATGTTACATTATACATGTAATATATCTTTCATACCCACTATCATCTACCATTTACCAACTCCATTTATATAGTCTCATATAACTCTATAGTAATCCCATGTATTGTAAGAATAACTTGAAATAATGTCAGTTTCGTATTATAATCTCCCTCAATTATTCCTTTCTCTCCTTCCTTTCTATTGTCCCACTTCCCCCCCCCTCTCTCTCCATTTCTATTCTCTGCTCTCTACCCCCCAATCCCTCGCCCCCACCCTCATCCAACCCTTGACTTTACCTCTTGTGTTCCTCTCTGTCCCCCTTTCCCAATCCTCCCTTCCTTCTTCTTCCAGGCCTTTCCCTTTCTTTTTCAACCCCCTTTAACACCTGACACCCCTCCCCTTCTCCCCCCTCCTCTCTCTTCTCTACCTTTCATGTCATACCCTGCTACTATGCTTCACTTACTAATAATCATTTTTTACATTTGCCATTTTGTTTTTTTAAGTGCCCACATATGTGGTGTTTTCTGTGCCCCCCACCTTATCTCTATATAGAGGGGAGAATGACAATCCATCTCCATTCTCTAATTCTCCTATGTATCCTCTCTGTAGCCCATGCTCCACTTTATTACTCCTCTTTCCACTCATCCAAGCAGTCTCCATTCAGTATTAATTATATTATATATACAATATTATAGTGTAGCCCATGCTCCACTTTATTACTCCTCTTTCCACTCATCCNAGCAGTCTCCATTCAGTATTAATTATATTATATATACAATATTATAGTGTAGCCCATGCTCCACTTTATTACTCCTCTTTCCACTCATCCAAGCAGTCTCCATTCAGTATTAATTATATTATATATACAATATTATAGTGTAGCCCATGCTCCACTTTATTACTCCTCTTTCCACTCATCCNAGCAGTCTCCATTCAGTATTAATTATATTATATATACAATATTATAGTGTAGCCCATGCTCCACTTTATTACTCCTCTTTCCACTCATCCAAGCAGTCTCCATTCAGTATTAATGATATTATATGTAACAATCTACAATAGTATAGTGTAGCCCTCTGCTTCACTAGACAGATCTTCTTATGAAGCGGTGTGTGTGAGTGCTGTCTATTAAACCCCTATGTAGGTCATGACAGCTGAAATTGCCAAATAATGTGCGATAAATCCTGTGAAGCAGAGACAACCTCTAATATGTTATGGGGAGAAAGTGCAATTGTTGTGGCATAATGCGTGAATTATATGTATTATATGTCATAATAAACGTATTTGTGTTATTACAGACGATGCGTGTAAACGGATTTGACGGTTATTTAATAGAATCTCTGAGCGATAAACCCGGAATCCCTGTAACATGTAATACATTTACCCTGCATCTACACAGTGCTTATTGTATCACCCTGCAGCGGGTGTGTGTGTCACCCTGCAGCGGGTGTGTGTGTCACCCTGCAGCGTGTGTGTGTATCATCCTGCAGCGGGTGTGTGTGTCACCCTGCAGCGGGTGTGTGTGTCACCCTGCAGCGGGTGTGTGTGTCATCCTGCAGCGGGTGTGTGTATCACCCTGCAGCGGGTGTGTGTATCACCCTGCAGCGGGTGTGTGTATCATCCTGCAGCGGGAGTGTGTGTCACCCTGCAGCGGGTGTGTGTGTGTCACCCTGCAGCGGGTGTGTGTGTCACCCTGCAGCGGGTGTGTGTGTGTCACCCTGCAGTGGGTGTGTGTGTAAATTGTGTTTCATTCTGAATATTAATGCGATAATCAGCGTCATCATTATTACCCCTGATGATGATGATGATTATATTGATGATTGTGTTGTTGTTGCTGCAGTTATTACACTTTTTTATTATCTTATGTAATCTTGGTTGCCCAGTTTCCCCCTGACCCCCCTGGGATCGCTCCCATTCCTCTGAGACGTCCTATTATTTGCTGGAATCTTGTACTTGGAGCTGGAGTGAAGCCTCTGAACAACTTTCATTCTTGCATGTAACAGAAAAGAAATTCTGCAGCACTGGCTGGAAGCAAATCTAAACAGACTTCACATAAGAGCCTCTCTGAATAGACCCATAACCACACCGCTGCCTGGCAGATTGGAAAATAGAAAATAACTTTAAAATACAATGGGATATTAGAATAAATATACAGTGGCATCTTACAGAAAGCATGGGAGGCACATGTGAGCTGGAGATTATCTACAGCATTTTTTGGAAATGCTATTTTTTTTTATATGTAGAAGCACTTTTTGCACACACACACACACACACACACATATATATATATATATATATATATATATATATATATATATATATATATGTGTGTGTGTGTGTATAATTCAGTTTCTGTCTGTGTGGTTCTGTCTTGTATATGTTTATATATATATATATATATATAGATTTTTTTTATTTATTTATGTTTTATTTATTTAAGAATGGAAAGTCTTCTCAATTATTGCCTGAGCATTATTTACTCCTGTACATGACTGATAACTTTAAGTGATCATAGTACTATCATTGCTTTCTTCTCCCCTTATTCATATTGCTGGAGTTTTTATTTACTAGGGAGTCCCCCCAAATCCTTTAGACAAAGAGTTTTGAGAGCAATACTTTAAATGTATTTCGGTGGTTTTCAGGTGAAGAATAAATCAATATTAGTCAATAATAGTCAATACTAAATAAGAGAAATCACATATTTTGTGTATTTAAGGTATGAAATTAAACATATTTAGTTTCTGTGTGAATATTCCAAGACCTATGTAACCATTCCTCCCCCCTCACCTCCCTTCAACCCCCCAGCTCGAGTGGTTCCTCCTTTAGCACTGCATCCCTGCATGATTGAAAATGGAACTGTTTTCTAATGGAAATAAGGCATCCGACTGATTATGTGTATTGAATCCGAATCACTCACCAGATCCTCTTCTTAGAAATGAATTGAAGAAAGGCTGATGGTTGCAGACCTCTGCAGGCAGGTCCTTCTAATACTCGAGGTCGATGTATTTTGCAACATCTTTTTTTCTTTTACCATTTGGAATGGTTCAGCTATATAATTACATTGCTATTGTCCAGGGGCATGCCATCCAGAGAAGCCATTCTAATCTCTGTGCACTGTATCTGTGTCACATTAAAAGTAACATCAGAATTTATCTGCAAACGCGGCCACAAAGGTTGGTGTCTTAGTACATTATATTTGTAACACGTCACCCTGGAGAATAAGGGAGCCTGCAATGGAGACACATTCCTTATGTGGAAATACGCCAAAAATTAGCGTAAACCCAAAAAGATGAAAACAACTTGCAGCGATATAGGTAACGCATATATCAATGTCATGGATTTATAAATCCATTGCTGATATAAACATATTCTAAATAGATTGTTTATGGAACATTTTATTTTCAATAACAATAGTTGATTACAATAGATTACCATAAAGGAATAAGTCAACAGAATTTGGTACCTACATGTATGTGTTTTATATTGAAAGGCATGTATATAGATTGATCCCTATTTCAAATATATAGATAGATGATAGATATGAGATAGATAGATAGATAGATAGATAGATAGATAGATAGATATGAAATAGATACATACATAGATGGATGGATAGATAGATATATATGAGATAGATTCATAGATAGATAGAGATTAGATAGATAGATATGAGATAGATAGATAGATAGATAGATAGATAAATAGATATGAGATAGATCGATAGATAGATAGATAGATAGATAGATAGATAGATAGATAGATAGATAAGCTTCAGTTAGTCAACATCAATATTAATTTGGAAATCCTG
>JABWIB010000071.1:52361-63146 GCA_016617825.1 Platyplectrum ornatum | reverse complement strand
CAATAAAATAATACAGTATTACATATTTTATAATAGTATATAATAAAAAAAATTGCAAATTCCATTCCATTTCATTCCAATCTTCTGTACATTTAGGTTATTGAAGTCAGCTGAAGATTGTTTTTAGTTATATATTACTTTTATATTTGTTAACAATTTATCAGTATGGATTGTGAATATTATAAAATACAACCTTAAAAAAATCTAACTTACAAATACAGTACATAAAAACATATCCCATTCACATTAACCCTAAGTCACCACATTCCAAATGACTGTCATAGATAGGCCTATATACTTTTTTGAAACTTCTTAAATATCTTGCTGTATATCTAGAGAGCTTTGTGTTTCCCAGAAACTGTATCAATAGAAGTGCCAAAGTTATGAACTGAGTTTAAACCAGAATTAATCAGCAGCAAAAATCTCTATATCAATTAGCATTTTTTACATGTATAAGCAGAATAATTTCTTCCTTATGTAGATGTTATCAGTGTATTGCCTTATTTGTACAGTAATTGCTCCAGTTATTTATCCTAAATACCCAGCCCAGCTGCAGATGGATGGCCTATCTATTGGTATCTAGTGCTAAGTTTGTTGTCTTATTGACTTCAAAGATTACATATTAAATTATAGACACAGGAAAAACACTGTGGAGTGTGGATTACAGCTCGTTCCATTATTACTGTATTTTATGGTCGTTTTTTTTTTATAAATGCCTACATTATGATACACAATGTCAATAGTGATATATCATAACCCAGCACATGTTGTATTCGTGATATAAGAACCAGGTAGATCTGCATCTGTATGGTAACCTCATTCACTGTGCTTGTGCATTGCTATACACTTGTTACTGCATACAAGTTCCTGTAGTGTCTTATTATATTTGATACTGCTGAGTATTTGTGGCTGGTCTCTCTTATGTATATTGTGATGTAGTTAGATTTTTTGCTTCCACTAAGAGTAATGTTACTTTTTCCAGGGACGTTTCTGATTTAAACAATGTATTTGTCTGTACTTTGGTATAAATTGCATAAAAACAACTAAACTGAATGTTAATGTATTGAGAAACCTTTATTCAGCATTTAATAAAATCATAAAACAGATATTGCTGTCCATGCTACTGAGACGCTAAAACATTTTCATGAGGACGGTTATTTAATAGTCATTTTGTTGGTATCGGTATGGGAAGCAGGTCACCTGGGATGGGATGACTATATGCTTTGTAAAACAGATTATTATATCAGTCATAGATAGAGCCCCCTTATGAGAGAACCAGGATGCATGTATTAATGTTCTGTATTCTCTGTAAAATACTAACAACTTTCATTTAATTATAGCTCTATGATATAAAGTTTTTATGCATTTTATTAAATATACATGCTGCCACTCCATAGATAATTACACTGCTCACATTAATGTTATTTTATNTTGCTGCTGATGGACCGATAGTCCAGGATACAGATTAATCAGCCATCATACTACCTGTATACTAACCTCACTTAACCAAAATTACCAATAGACAGTGTTGAATGTATATTTATGTGCCCTGTGCAATTGCCATAGTAGCTGCTGTTATGAGGAAAGGCCAAAAGAACAAGTAGTAAGAAAATGATGAAACACTGCTGATAGCAGACAAATATAATATACTCACCATAAAGGTGCATCAGCCAATGACGTATCACTGGATGTGCTATACCATTATGTAGAAAGTTCCATGAATAGATTGCACAGAAAAGCAATTGCTGTATCTTATACCTTACAGCCTTTTCCCAGTCACCAAGTACATCNTTGTGAGAACAATAGACAATTAAAAGGAGTGGAATGCCATTTATTATATACTGTGCATGGTGTTTTACATTACAGTAATATCCTATCCGCAAACCCCAAACACTGTGCGTTTTACAAAAGGGAAACTAATTAGTTATAGTTATAAAAGTTATTAAAAAAATAACCGGTCACCCTCCCGGCAACACACAAGTTTAATATATATATATATATATATTCAATCTTATATATTAGATGAAAATCTTTTAACTTAAATAAATGGAGTTTATATGATAGCAGCTAATGTCGGAGTCTACATTTAAAAGCTATTTGAGTCTTGATCTTTGTTTACAAAATCATTTTAGCACACAAATATTCAGCGATGACACATGTATAATCTGTAATATACCCTGCTGATACCTGATACATTTATACATACAGCTGGAAATGTATTTATGTGTAACTGTTTACATAGTACCGTACCGTGTGCAGCACTTTTCTAAGAATAAAATACAGAACTAAAAAACAAAACATCAACAAAAAAATAAAAAGATTTTGAGTGAAACCAGGTAAATGCTGAAAACTATTATTTTCAGGGTATAAATGGAAATTAACATTTAGATAAAGTTCTCAGGGGGTGTTGTACACATGGTCAGTCTCTCACTGGATGATAAGTATGTGTCTGAAATATATATACATTTACCACGCAATGAAATGATTTACATGCTTTTATTGTAATGATCTCCCAGTATCCGTTATATGTGCAAATACGTGCCTGCATCTGGTTCACATCACTTTGCTTATTGTTAATCATCATATTGCGTGTAACTTGTGTGCACAGGTCTTCAGTCCATGTCAGCGGCCTATAACCAAATACTAAGCAGCTATACCGGCAACCATATGGAGTGCCTTCCAGGCTCTTTCAAAGGGGGGCTCCCTGCCCAATGTGCATGTCATTATGACAGCTGAGCGTCTGAGCAGCACCTCTATGCTCTGCCACTGTAGGGGGTTGGTTCAGTAATTGCTATCATAATATATCTCCTTAACAAAAGCCACCACTTAGCTGGTCCTTCCTAGTGATGGGTTCCAGGGCCTAAATTTTGTAAACTGCGGGATTGGGAAAGTGGGGATGTTGCCCATAGCAACCAATCACATTCAACTCAACTCAATTTTTACATACTGGAGGATGAGAACTTGAATGTGATTGGTTGCTATGGGCAACATCCCACTTTGACAATCCTGCAGTTTGGTAAATTTAGGCCCTGTAATGCTCAGCCAATGACTTCTTATCCCTGACAGTTGATTGCCAGTGAGGATCAGCTAAGCGGCATGTCAATTCAAGACAGTAGCTGTGCTTATATATAGTTATATTTGATCAGCCCGGTTATATTTTTTAATATACTATATCTTTTTGTTCACTATTTTCCATTTTTCCCTTTTTGCTGTTAATTATTATGTATAAAGTTTTTGCGTTACATAGGTGCAAGTGCACCAAAACTTTTTCCTTCTACGTATTAAAGTGTTTCTCCATAAAGTAAAAGTTGCCCTTACCCTCCACCCATGAAAAGCAATAAAGCTGTATATATTGATTACAAGCNATGGTATATGGTGTTCACTATGGTGCAGTGAGGGGAGTGATGTGACTGAGGGATGTACTATGTTCTGGACAGTGGTGAATCTGAGAAGTGTGACTATGAGAGTATACATTGTAATGTAGAGACTATGGTGAGTTCACACGCTGCTCAGATCTCAATGAAACATGTCTTCTAACCTAAGATTTAGAATGTTCAATAACCTCCTATGCTCTGCTCCACCTATGTACTCTACAGTGCACACCTTAATATTTCATAACTACTTCTGTTTGCACAAGTATAACATGTACAGAACCAGAAGTGGNTCATCTAAATAATGTAGAACAGGATTCAGATTTAAAAACTGTGTCATGTCGGAAGACCCTTGTATGTGAAGCGAGTGGTTAACCCTTGCATGCACTCCTCAATGGCTGGAGCTCCAATCACATCAGCTTCTAAAATCTGGATTCAATCTGTATTTACTGTTATAGATTAAGAACAATTGACCACAATATTAAAACATTTTACCAGTAATAACCAATTCTACACTATAAGGAACACCAAACATAAACATTAAGGAATCTATCTAGATGAATAGCCTCCAATACACATTTCCCAGCACTGACACGGGTAATGGTGTACAGGAAATATTACATAACAGTCGTAATAAGTTGTAGCCTCTTTACAGCNTCTATAACATTGTGGCATGTGTTCTCCATTCAGTCTGCTTGTCAAAAATCTTATCTCCTCTGTGTTTTTCCTCTTTCTGTACATTGATTTATACAACAGGATGTGTTTAATGCCATTAATATGGCATGCATACTTTTGTGGAAGCCTGAAACCACAAACATTGCCTGAATTGTGATAGAAGCAGATTGTCCGGTATAAAGTATGTGTTAGCCAGTGTCAGTCACAGTGTGTGTAGCCCTTAGGTGGCATAGCATCTGGAATATTTGCAAGACTTTAACTAAACAAGGACATAGCCGTAATTGGCAAGCAGTGGAAAAGTGGCCGGAAAATGATAAACATTATATAAACAATTACAATATATAAGTAANGCAATTGCTTCTGAAGCTGCTGTGGTTTAATTCAACTGAAGTTTATTTAGAAAAATTGTGTGTGAGNTGGAATCNGATTTACTATGGGCAACATCCCCACTTTTCACTGTCCCTGCAATCTCCCTGCTTAGTACATTTAGGTCCAGGGATGCTATAGCGGTGGTAGTAATTATACACTGGATCCAGATGCCGATAGATTAAGCCCTAAGCATGGAACTCTGGACCTGGNTATCCATATTTCTCCCAATAGGCCTTAAAGTGTTCATGTGCACTTCACCATGAGGTCATTTCCACAACTAGAAACTCTTTAGAAAGTCTGGATCCAGTATTTACAGTATGATAAGAACTGNGTAACACGTCCATTGGCCACTCCAATGCAACTGGTGATGTGCATATTACTATATACTATAAATTTAAATTTTAAATAATCAACTATTGAAATGTTAAACAAGGTTTATTACCAAAAGAAGGAATCTTGTAGATACTGAATAACGATGCTGAAACATAAATTTGCCTTTTATGTTAGTGAATTGGTATTATCTGTTAAGCTAGGNACACACGGTAANATAAATTGTGTCCAATCGAAAGATTTTGCAAGAGTGGGTAAAACCATGATGAATTGCAGGGGAGNTAAANTGAATGTCAGTGTNTGCATGCAGGGAGAATACTTTATTGTTGTAAGTTGCACACANATACTGACGATTGGAACAATTTATCTTACTGTGTGTACCTAGCTTTAGAATTCATCATTTTGCCCAGAGCAATTATTTGAATGAACCAGAATGGCAGAATTAATATTATACTGGTGTCTTCTATCTTTGCATGTTATAACATATGGTAAGGAAGCCACAAATAGACTTAACAGTACACAACTAGTTTTCTNATTAACTTCACTCTCAGCAACTTGTTTATGGGTTTTCCAGAAATGACTTCCACACTATATCTGCTGTGCAATGCAGGATATCAAAGTATTAAATGACAATGTAAAGTGTAATTGACCTTACAAAAGATTATCCAGTTAAGCTGATCATATGATTAGCAATGATTTGGTCCATAATAGTTATGGTATAACAGGTTGTGTGTTAGTCTCTGTGTTTAATGGATATACATATGTGCGTAGTAAATCTATATAGTGGGTACAGATTTGTAATTTTGCACCAGATGTTTAGAAGACAAGATGATCTCACATCTGCTTGTAAGTTGGTTTGCCATTATCATTTCCATTAGTATAACTAATCTGTCTATCTAATATTTCATTTATCATCATTGAATTGACCAAATTATGTATCATCTGTGACTGTATATAAGAATTCTGTGTGGTGAAACAGATTAATCCTGCACTGACATCCTAAGGAACTGGTTGTNCGCCAACAATTGAAAAGAAAAAAGCTACTAACAATATGGAGCTTACAGAGATTTTATCAGAGCTCAGAGATCAAGATAAACGTATTAACCTTGCCTTGTCTTTTGTATTCTGTCATTCTTCTTCTTACCATCGCTTCCCATATACACAGTATCCTGCTGTTACACACAGATGAGAAACAAGGACACTGTACATTCTTCTTGCATGTTTCATTGACCTCTGACTCTGTGGAGTGGTATGGATTACTAGCTTTATGTTAAGCAACTTCCTACATTCATATGAGATGGTCTTTCCAGAAATCTCTTATTGCACTGGGGATATGTCCCATAATGGACTGTATAGGTGGTCCACCTTCTTTAAAATTTGGTCCCAAGGCTAAAATTAGGCAGGCAGTCTATTTCCAGATTGTACACATTCTAGATATTGAAAACGTGAGGGCTTCATGTAGAGTTGTGTAGATTTGATTTGTTAAAATCCAGGACACCACCTAAATGTTTACATACGTTGCTCACGTAAAATAGGCATCGTACAGCAAGGAGGATAATGCTTTCAACATATTTAACATATATATATATATATATATATATATATATATATATATATATATATATATATACACACACATTTTACACACACATTGAATTTTCCATCACATTCCGCTCAAAATTCATGGTATAAGAATNATAAATACATGCATACAATAATACACACTCACAGTATAATGATTTAGCACATCTTTAGGGACATTATTAAAATAACAAATAATATATAACAAATAATATCATGTTGTAGAACTATAGAGCTATAAAATACACATATTATGCTTTTTTGTTGCACCGGATTCCGGCCACTATTGCACCCCATCAGCATTGATTTAATTTCCCATTCCAATGTGTCTGGAAGCCCTAAGTGACATGGTCTGTGAGAATTACAGCTGGCAGGAGTCACAGCTTCCCAGTGATATCCTGCCTGGTAAACAGAAGTCCTTTGAGGTGTCCCAGTCATGGCTCTCTCCCTAATACTTGTAGACATGTTAGGAAAACTGTATGTAAGACAGATCAGGTCTAATAGACAGCAGGAGGAGGACGCACTGCACCTACATGGAGAATAGCCATGTAACTTTCCTGAATGCAGGGAGTTTGTCATCAGTATAATGCTGCTGGAAATGGAGGAGAAGTTTCACTTCTGCAGTTTGTGCAATCAGACTAAATTTACCCAGACAGGAAGTTCAAATGTCACATAATTGGTTTCATTCTTAGGCACAAAGTAGAACCTCTGGGCATAATCTGAGCAGGAGAAGAGATTTGCTGTTCACCTAGAGACTCATTTTCTGCTTATTTTCTTCCTTCCTAATCCATGCAAGGGATAGGAGCTCTTATGTTCCCCTTCCTATATACTAGTGCTGCACCAGCAGAACCCCTCTCGTGCCACCAGCCCACTTTCAATTAGTCTACAGCCATTAATGTCTTAATTAGAGAAAGTCCTGTTTCCATGCTATATACTTTTCTTTTGTATGAAGACAGAGAGTCTTCTCAGAAGGTATACAGAGATTACCATTTCCTGAAATGATGTTTAGAAAAAATAAACTAACACTGGAGAATTAGATTACAAATTGGGAGTGCTTGTAGATTCCCCTAATGGTTTCCTCTTTTATTAACACCACATTGGCAGTCAGGCCTCCGAGGGAACTGTCTGGATTTGTTCCTCTGTGTCTCAATTTTGGAGGAAAGATTCCTGGGCTGTGGAGGGGAGCCTGGCCGACATTGAGGAGGCCATTAGCTATTTCTTTGTAACCAGATTGCTAATTTATTGCCCAAACCCCCGGCCCTGACAACGGGACAGCGCTTTCTACTAGGGAAAGTGTGAACGGGCTATAACTGCAGGAGGGGGTCGGGGGGAGAGACAGCTCCCATGGATCTGGGAATCTTAGGGTTGTTTTATTTCAACTTTAAAATCCACTTTATTTCTCTCTCTCTCTCTCTCTCTCTCTCTATATATATATATATATATATATATATATCTACTCTAAAATAAATAGATAAATAAATAAATATATATATATGACTACTCTAAAATAAAAAAATAAAAAAATATATATATAAACATATATATGACTACTCTAAAATATATATATATATAATACTACTAAAATAAACAACTATATATATATAGAGAGAGAGAGAGAGAGAGAGAGAGAGAGAGAGATGACTACTAAAATATATATTACATATGATCTTATGTTATAACGTGTTCTGCTAATTTCGATTTTTTTCCATGTTATTTATCTAGATTAAAAGATTAATTCATATTTTCTGCAAAATTCAATTACTGATCTTTTAACTGCATTGTGAGAATGACTTTGGAACGTTTTTACCTCACTGTAAAATAAACATTTCTGACAAATTCTGGAATGCTAAGTATTTTCCATGTATGTAACCCTTTCTTTAAACACAGGCTCAGCTTTCTTCTGCAAAATTTAAGAGGAACACACTATTATTCTTGAGGAAAAATAAGGGGTTTTTTTGTTTTGGGGATTTTTTTTAATTAGAAAGAATAAATGATGTCCAGGAATTAATTTTTTTCGTGTTTGCTGTCAGAAACTGGTTTTGATGAATTACCCCTGTGATTAATGACTTTGTAATTTGTGCACCGTGTCATTTTTCTAGTTTGGCTATAGCAATTCTATTTATCCTAAATCTCGACAAAATGCCCACATCTACCTCTGCATGGATTTCTTCATCACTAACTCCATTTTATTTGGATCTGTGAAGTTCACACATTGGGGAGAGCAGGCTCTGGTAGCCAAGAAATACACTCGCCATAAGTACTACCCTGACCGCAATATTTTAATAACCTGATTTCAGAATCTGTTATTATATCTGGGTGAAAGCTATGTGCGGGTCAGATGGAAGACAGTACACTAGATACGCCACTTCTTTACATGGGATTAATTTCAATGTAACACTTCCCGTCCAACATTATTCTTACGAGAGTCACTAACTGATTGCTATATAATGCAGCTATATTTCTCATTACTATATATTGCAGTTATATAGTTCATATAGTTATATAGCTGCTATGTATTGCAGCTATATATAAATCTCAATACTATATATTGCAGTCATATAGTTGACTGCTATGTATTGCAGCTAAATATCTCACTACTATGTATTACAGTTATATAGTTCACTGCTATGTATTGCAGCTATATATCTCATTACTATATATTGCAGTTATATATTTCACTGCTATATATTGCAGCTATATATATCTCATTACTATATATTGCAGTTATTTAGTCCACTGCTATATATTGCAGCTATATATCATTACTATTTATTGCAGTTATATATCTCATTGCTATATTGTGCATCTATACATCTTATTACTATATTTTGCAGCATTAAATCTCATTGCTATATTTTGCATCTATATATCTTATTGCTATATATTCCAGTTGTATATTTCACTGGTATATATTGCAATTATATTTCTCATTTATATATTTTGCTGCTATATATCTAATTACTATATTTTGCAGCTATATATTTTACTGCTATATATTGCAGTGATATATCTCATTGCTACATATTGCAGTAATATATCTCATTGCTATATTTTGCATCTCTAAATCTCATTACTATATATTGCAGTTATATATTTCATTATCATTTATTTTTGCAGCATTTTTTTTAGAGGTCATTTAGGGACTAATGCATTCAAGTACATCCAAAAATGTATGTTTTCCTGAAATGTTCTATAAACTACAATTAGTGGTATTTTAAAAGGTCATTTGGCATCTCTCTGCACAATATACACATAGTGTTTTACTTTAAATACAGCGAACGTGATCCATGGTGTAATTAAAAAATCATTGGGTTTTTTTAATTATACTTTGTCTCGTATATATTTAATGCCATATTTCGATGCAATCCATATGTGTAATTCGTTTATATACCATTAAATGTAACATTTGCCATGAGCAATACATGTCTTATATTTTTACTTTTGGCACAATATTAAACTAATAATTACGAAAAAATATATGCCGCAATGATTCTCTTATTTCGGAATCTCACGTACGTCCATAAAACATGTAATATCCGAGTGACATAAGAACTTATGTTAAACGAAATGTAAGAGTTATTATATTATATTTTGATGAGCATTGTAGATTGTAGTATTAAGCAATGCATTCGCATTTTGTATAGGACTATTACAGTGATGAGCTTAGGTGTTGTGTATATTATTGCTGTGGACATACAATACTGCATATGTAAATATAAATGATCGCTGTCCATTAGACATCCTCTATACTGACCTATCCTTCTATAACGATGATATGTATGGTTATTACCTAGTAACATGTGCCTTGTCCCCCAGTCAGCGACACATCGCCATACCACAGTCCTAAGGTGGAGGAATGGAGCAGCATCAGTCGGAATGGCTTCCAGGCTACACAGCACATGATCAATGGGCTGGAGAAAGGCTCCCTGGACCAGGAGGTGAAGTACAGCCAGGTGAGTCTGACATTCCAATAGGATATGCAGAAAAGAGACATAGCCCTGGCATAGACACAATGAACATGTCATAAAACATATGGATAAGGATCATTTACTAACCCTTCTCCTATCGCCTGTCATGTGCCTGCGATAGAGTAGCCTGCAGGGTCTCTATGGATGTAATGTATTATGGATCAGTGCTAGAAATGATTAATAGAGGGCTGCTGGTTATTGCTGGATATTGTGTGCACGATGCATAGGTCCTCTCTAAGAAACACACAACTGTGTGAAAACATTTCCCATTTCATTGTGGATTAAAACAAATGGTATGTAGACTGGCTAAAATAGTGTACAAATCCCATAATAAAGGGAGAGGCTGGCAATGGACAATGTACATAATATGATCATTTATGATCAACGTAAAAAAAAACCCCAAATATTTCATGAAATATTCAACAAATACAGAAACACATGTCCCATAGCTTTCATCAAATGTTTAATATATATATATATATATATATATA
>JABWIB010000071.1:24990-37639 GCA_016617825.1 Platyplectrum ornatum | reverse complement strand
AAATTCGAATTTCACTGCAATCTCCCTGCTTAGTAAATATACCCCAATGTCTCTCAATCAGAGACATTAAATAGCTGTTCTTGAACTTTGAAGAATGCAATATTTCCTTAATTATAACAAATGTGCAATGTGAGTTTTACCTGTTCGATAAGTTTGCTACAAGTAAGGAAAAACAGGAATCATTAAAAATATATATTCTTTATGTTTAATTAAGACAAATGGATAGCATCTAGATATGAACTATGCAATATAACCAAACTGAATGCAATCTATCACCAACAGCAATGCTCCTGTGAAATAAAAGGACAGGCTTCAGCCACTTACATGGTGGCGGCTCAATGTGTCCTCGATGCAATAAACACTCAGTGCTGGATTCAGCTTTTTACTCTCATGACTTACACTCATGAGTTACACTCTCATGGGTAAAACCATGTTGAATTGCAGGGGGGGGGGTAAAATAAATGTCAGTGTGTGCATGCAGGGAGAATACTTTATTGTTGTATGTTGCACACAGATACTGACCAGCGTTACTGTTACACTGTTATTACACTTGTGCTGGAAACATCATCTCTCACTTTGAATACTGATTGAAACTAATTCAATTTACCTCCCCTGCAATTCAACATGGTTTTGCCCATGAGAGTGTAACTCATGAGTGTAAGTCGCGAGAGTGAAAAGCTAAATTTGGCCCTCAGGACCGAATTCAGAGTTTGGAAATAAGTGGAAAACTTGTGGAAATTTACACCTGGCCAAAGATGAAAGGTAACACTTCCTATCACAAGTCTAATAATAGTATAGATGTAAAGTTGGTAAATATCTGTGTGCAATAATACAAAGCCAAGTGTCCACAACATGATTTCTCAATGTGTAAAGGTGGCCATCCAAGAGAACGATATCATTCTCATGGTGGCCATAGAAAATAATCCAAACCTGTAAAAAAATAAAGCCCAGCTGCTTCCCCCCATGCATACGGAGAGGACGTTGTATATGCGTGACGACGTCGCACATAAAGAACGTCCTCAATGATATCTTATGTTTAACTTGTTCGTCTTTTATCACTTTGGTTTTCTTTAAGTGGTCATCCATGTTAAGATTTTTGCCCAAACCCCACAATAATCATGGGTTTTGGCTAAAAATCTGCCCGTGAATGGCAACCTTAACTCTCCATGCGTTTTCCTCTTATCTTCAAACTTTGTATATGGTCCTTTGTGCTGAAAGCTTCCTGGAGGCACACACTCCTAATTGCATAAATAGAGCTGCCCACTAATTTATATAGACTGTAATATGTTTACTAATACTAAGCCTGTAGAAACAATGTCCTCCTAATAAGCTCCTTTATTTCGTTCACACTATTTTATTATGTTACGGACATTCTTGCCATGTAAAAGAAAACAAAATCTCTATATTCAACTAACCCCAGGTAAATGTTAATGAACAGTATAAAACAAAATCGAAAACCCTTTTTGACAGACACCAATGAGCTATAATACTGAACAAGTTAGTGCGAAAGCACTGTTTGTGTCAAAAAACTAAAATTCTTTACTCTTGACAGGACACAATGAAGAAAATTACTAGGTTAAAAAGTAGGTGTACACAGGTGCAGAAAGCATTTTAAGCAGTGTTAAAAATCCCTTGTTGAGTGTACGGTTCTATTTTAGTGGCCTGATTGAAGATTCTGTCAAGTACTCTATCTTTTCTGTGCACACAATTTTTAACCTTCATAAAACATGCTCTTAGCACTTGACTCAGACATGACCAGATGTAACAGTAAATTACTAACGCTAAATGAAGCTATTAATCAGCTTGATACATAAACCAGTGGCTAATTGAGAATAATGTCCTGCAGCTTTTTGTTCAAAATTGTAATTATAGTACCGTGAATGATGATAACACCTAATAAAGATCTGATTACCGACTCTAGAATTACTTCATATACAATTGCTAACGAGAATAATTAGGACAGGAATTACCAGGTCCGAGCCGCATGATCTTTGGAAGAAGACCTTTGTAGAGAGCCAGGAACCTAAAAGAGTCGGAAAAGAAAGACAGGTGTTATCCATTATAAATGTACATGTAATCATTAGTGCAAATGAATAAATAACAAAAGATTCTTATCATTTAGCTTAGAAAATACAATGTCATAATTTGTGCATACACTATTTTTGTAACAGGCACACATTTAAGCAGATATATGTCAAGAAAACCTTTATTAGAAAATGTTTATTCTACTCATTTTATTTAAATGATGCAATCAAGTAATTCAGTTTTTCTATATTTCTTATCTAAGATACATCCAATCTAATATTTATTTCATAAAATTGTACTGTTACTATTACCGACATGTATTCTTTTTACATTAGTAAACACATTGCAGTATGTCAATTAAAGTTCTTATAGCACAATATTTTGTCTAAAGAAAACGTATTAGCTAGTAATCTTTTTTTTTTTTTACAATAAAAGAAAATATCGTTATGTATGAAAATAAACTCATACAACTATTTAATGTTTAAAAAATAAACATTATACAGAACATTTTATAGGATGATAAAGTTATACTTTATCTTATTTTTGTCCTGTTGGGCCAATGCTATCATCACATTAATGCGCAAACAAAAATTTGGACAATAACTGTTGATAATTGTTAAGAAAACATTCATAAATAAACAGTGGAATAAAATGCATTATGGTCATCCTTTTACCCTTCTTCTTTATAAACTGTGACAATTGTCTTCCAACAGCTTCGATATTTAATCACTCCGGGTTCTGGTTGTGGCCCTTGAATCCGACTCTTGGCCACATCAAATGGAATATTAATGACAGAGGCCAAAGTCCCAGAGGCCAAACCAATCATAAACTTCCTTAGGAACTCCAGTCTTGCATCCTAGATAAGCATATAACACGCTTTTAATGAAGAGCATAAGATAACTCTACATTCTTTATTTTAAATCCTATAACAAATTGTCTCCTGTAAACACAACATTCCTTTAATGAGGAAACATAAAGCTTTATAATCTCAGGAAGATAACCTTGCAGCCACAGCTGGGTGGAGTCCTGCCAGCACCTGATATATACGGCAACCTCCATATATTAGACTGGTAAATTTGTTTAGCATGCGGGTAAGCGGAATAAAAAATAAATAAATATTTTTTTTGTTTTCAAGTTTTTACTCTTTTGCCCATACCGTGCCAAAGGCAAAAATGACACCTTTGACTACGATGAAATTAGTCTTCGTCTGGGAACAGTATTTTTGTCTGCACCTGTACTATACAATGTAGTACACCTTCTGAAAAAAGCAGCTTAAAGCTTAGCACGCCTTTGCCCTAACATTAATCCTGACCTTCTTATTGAGAAAGAAAATACATCTCCTCATTGCCCCAAAAAGTACTTTCCACTGGGAGCAATATGGCTAAAAGTTTTTCGTCTGTTTTAGGTGTTCTGCTAATGCGGTGTTTTCCTGCACATGTCAGTGGGGGAGACGTTATTTGCTTGGAGCTTGATATGTGGGTTTAAAAGGATTCTGGGTAATGTGCCTTTAATCAGCAACCTGGCACCCAGCACAATGGGCTCCTTGCAGAGAGATGCGGGAGGATTTCCGTGGGTTGCAACGATTCTTCCCTGACAATCCCATTGGCTCTGTTTTCGCACATGGTCCAAATCGCCTGTGGGCACATTTCCTCACACAGGATTCATAAATACAGTCCATAACGAGACTCTGGTTTCAGCATATGGGGATGATTTGTGTAATTGGCCTTTACAATGTACTTAGTATTACTGTATCAAAACACAAGAAACCTGAGTACTCTATTAGCTAATTGGCCAGAATATTTTACAAATGACAGCAAGACCTTGCACCAGGAAGCTCACTAAAATGTATGAATGTGTCCACTAGACCCCCAAACGCTAAATTAAATAAAGGCGAAAGAAAAGCACATACACATATAAGGCTGTCGCTGGCCTGCAGGTTTTTTCCACATTTCTCCTCAGATGTCGCAGATCTGTCAGCAGGAAATGTTCTCCCACTACTAAACTAACAAGCTCGCTGTGGTAATGCACTGCAGGGCCGTGCCCTTGAATTAAATAGCTTTTACCTACTGAAGGCATTAGGATATTGTTTAAAGGAACAGTCACACTCCTGGTAACTTGAAAGCGCTCAGCCATGTTACCAAAGCTTAACATTTTAAACAATCAGATAATTATTTAAAGGTGTGCGTCACAACTTTTACATTATTAATAAAGATGAGTTCAGTTTTCAACACATCATTCTTAAGCACAAAATGAAAACAATGTAAAACACAATACGACTGGACGATACCCAATGCCTATGATTATATTGATTGGAATGATATATAATGATAGGAATGATAGGAAAATCAATTCAAGAATACAAATACACAGGACACCTATGCAACGTTTCCCAAAATCTAGAGCGACTCATAATGCCATGAATTATGCTACCAATGCTGATAATGATGATGTTTCTCTATTAGAAGACAAAGACTTCCATGTACCTGTTGGAATATTTCTTGTAGAGTGGTATAAAAGTTGAAGTTAATGCAACTAATTGTTCAATTAAGCAATGTTAAAATATAATGAGAAGTGTAAGGAATTAAGCTGAGATCAGAGGCATCACATATAGAGATATACATTCATATAAGTCTACAATCCCAGTGAGAATATGATGGAGAATTCATTTAAAGTCCTATTTTACTTTATAAAAAAAATGATTATCTTTAGCATTTATACCCATTATTCGATATATTATACACTGAAAGATTGATTAAAGATCCGATAAAAAGATCAATATACAATTACACAGATTCACACATAGCCAGATTATTCAGTGACATAACTGTCAGATACCCTTTAATTTAAATAAAATGTAACATTACCATATCTTACAGTCTGTCTACCTATATTCTGTATATTTAGACACCCTCTCACCACCATAGTCTTGCAGATATCTCCAGGCCAAGTGAGGTGGAGATTCACATACTCCTCTATCTTTATACACATACAACACAATTTATGAATTATATTATCATAATGCAATGTTTTCTTGAACTGTGATCTCATTCATCCGCACACGGGGGAAAGGCGTCCTTTTATTCGTCACATGTTCTTCTGGGTTGTTGTAAGAAAATTTTCAGTAATGGATTTTATACAAGCTGCCCTTTCATGTTACTTCTGCATATTGTTTATGGTAATGCTCTTATGTGTCATTATTCAAAATGAGCTTCCTATTTTAAAGACATGAGTAGACACTAACCATGGTACATAGCTGCATGCATGTAAATTCTTTTCAATATAGCTGACTGACTTTCCTTATTGTATTGTTAGTAACACAACAATGAATACCTGGTTTGCACATGCAGGGGCTGTAATTGTACTTACATTTTTTTTTTGTGACAGGTGTAAGTATAGAACTGAGCAATGCGAGATGTGCTAAATATTTTCATTACTTTACATGCAGGAAAAAACTTTACTTTCTTTTTACATAGAACTCACAAACCGCAAAACTTTATGAGTAATCTGTAAATTAGAGTTGGGCTAGGAAATCTCACCGGTGAACCGTTTTTACAATATAAATTTTCCTTTAACATTCGTTTGTTGTTTTGCTCAGACCTGCAAGACACAGTCACCAGCACCTTCTAATGGTGGATGTGGCCACTGATGGAAAGCAGTTGTTGCATAGTACAGGTGTCAATACTGAATTGCAACCCATCAAGAATAAATGCTACAGTTATATATTTTTTATACAGATAATATGCACTATATTATTATTAAATATGTTTCATGTTTACAAATTGTTTGTTAAAATTAAAGGACCAGATCGAGCTCTCTGCGCAGTTTAAGTGTGAAGGCGAGGGGAGTTAATATCTTGTTTGTAAAAGGCAGAGGTGCTTATGCTGATATAACCCTACCGGGGATCAGTGGTCCGTGCAATCGCTATCCACACAAGATCCCCCTTACCCCTTCCCAATCCCTTCATTTAATTATATCCTGCAACCTAAAGTAAGTTAGGTGGGCATGAGTGTCAGGTCCAGGGGACATCTGGTGTGCATATGCACCTTTAGAAGACACCGGTGTGTGCAGAAGACGGCTTTCGTTAGTCTGGATCTGGTCAATTGTATCTTAATTGTCTACACCAGTGGTTGCCAAACTGTGTGCCTAGGCTCCCTGGGGTGCCGCGAAGCTATCATCGGGGTGCCACGGAATGTTTTTTTCCGACGTGGTGCCACATTGCTANTGTTACTTAGAAGTTCAATTTATGTCTTGTTTAAGAGCAACACAAGATTTGATATAAACCTGAAGTATTTCTGTCTTTATCTAAATAGTTATTACACAATTCTGATTCAAAAACTTAAAAAATGGGAAATTATTTTGTCTTAGGGGTGCCATGAAACATTATGGAACACCCTAGGGGTGCCTCAACTGAGAAAGTTTGGGAACCTCTGGTCTACACATATTTAATCATTATAGACCAGATCAGATTTGCTATTTTCCGCAATGTTTGATCCCTCCTCTGCTCATGAGCTACTGACATTCAACACAGATTTGTACCCTAAACATGTCAATAAATCTGATTGATGAGAAGTATGTAAACTGTACAGGATCCTCATTTACGCACTGATGCAATTTTGTGTCGGAAGTCTTTTGCATGTGAGGGGAGTGGTCCCTGACACAATCAGGAATTAGGATCACATGGATGTCGTTGACACTCAGCTTCAACCACAACTGCAACTGGATCCTACTTTCTTATAGATATGCTTATGTAAATACACTGGTTGATACGCAGTTTCCATTCTCTCTAGTGATGACAGTTCTCACAGTTATAATATGTGGTTAATTTTTCCACCTGTTCAATATAAACTAAATATAAAAGTGATTGATAGTTATTTTGTGTTGCATTGTTATATAAGCAAACAAACTGTGTTACACATTATTAGACAGTAAGCTCACCACTGGAAAATTGCAGGTTTTCTTCTACATGGGATAGATAGAAATAACCCTGACAAAAGCTTAGCGGTTCATAATTCTTTTTTGAGGGTTTAGTTTAGAAATAAAAATATAGATTTGAAAGACCTTTGATCCTGACCCTTACTGTAATTTAACATTTGTAATTTATAATTGTTAAACTGTGTGTACAAATATTGATATTCTGAAGTGCAAAAGGAAAATGTGGCATCATATTTGCTCTTTGGCAATAGTTACAGTTTATGTTAGCATTTGCGCAAAGCAGACATTCTACATAACTAGAGGTGCTGGGCATTCATTTTGGTTACAGAGAATAAGTAAAAATAAGCAGAAGTAAATAGGGCTCATTTTCCCATCAATTATTCATTAGGGGTATAATAAGAAAGCTATAAGAATAATAGCTGATTACTTGTACTTGAGTGAAGACTTGTCACTGTTTAAGATATTTAGATCTAAGAAGCTTACAGAGTATTTGCTACATTCAAAGCCTCTACCCACGTGTGTATACTTACCAGATCCCCGTCAGTGGCGTGTTCGGCAGACCATCTATTAAGCTGTCCCTGGAATTCTCAGCTATTTTCTGCGGTCCACGCTCACAATCTCTGGACTATATCTCTTCTAGGGTCTAAGTGCTTGCTATTGTTTTTTAAAAGTTTTAATTACTATTATTATATTGTTTGTCAGCCTGTCTATATTAAATACTATTTTTTAATGTCATGGTATCGTTCCTAATTGTCTCTCTCTTTCCATGAAGTGATTACAACGTTGGAGTATACTCATGCTTACACCTTTTACTATAGTAATGTATGTCTTTTATAAACTACTTGGTCAACACTAGTAAACACTTAGCTCACCAGTCTGTGGATTCCCACTTTCATTTACTTGTATTTATCATTGGCACTGTACTATGCAACCAGTGAGCTTAGTGCTTCTCTACTTTAGCTCAATAGAGATTGGCACCTAAAGATGGAACCCTGTAGAATTGACCACAATGAAGTTCTTCCAGGAAACTGTGTCACTGCAGTTTCATGCTGCAACAAGAAGACTGCACCCGTTATACCTTTCAGTTTTCCAGTAGGNCAGGTCAGTGGTACCTGGATATATGGTGGTGGCTTGTTCATTGGTTTTGTGTTATTTTTTTTTATTTTTTTTTGATGATTTACATGCCACTACCTTGTTTTATAGCATACGTTTTTTAGTGATGGATACATACCTTCTAATTTATATGCATACCCTTGAGTTCTACTACCAGCCTCCAGCAGCTAGTTAAACTCCCTGATATATATGAAGGCTGCTATAATATCTCTCTTCTCTCTATCCTACACTGAAATATACATATAGGGTCCGATTCAATTGTTCGCGAAGCCATGACTTCTAGTCACAGCTTCACGGGCATTGCATTGGTTCTGCATAATTGTCCATAATTGTGATAAATAGTGAATATGCATGTAGGGAAAGAATTAATTGGCTAGGATACTCATTCAGCATCGGCAACGTATGTATACCGTATGTATCAATGAAAATTTTAAATAATCTCTCTATAAGAAGTGTATATTCCATGTAGAGTTCATTTTAAAATATATAGGTGTTTAATCTTTCAAAAATTATATTTTGACAAATGGTTTTTTTATATTTATATATTACAAAAATTTATTTAGATTTTTGTATTGTCCAGTGGATAACTAAAGACTTAATTCGTTTTTAGGTTAGTAATGGTGTGGTTATGTAGACCACATGAAAACACTAAGGGGTATATTTACTAAGCAATGAGGTTACAGTGAGATAGAAATGTGTGGATGTTGCCCATAGCAACCAATCAAGCTCTCNGCTTCATTTTACACATTGGAGAATGTGATCCCAAATCTGATTGATTGGATCTCACAGCAATCTCACCGCTTAGTAAATATACCCCTAAGAGTTTTGGATTTCCTTCATATTTTACAACACATTATCTAAACATCTCTAAATCCCTGGGCAAGGCGAGTGTGATTGGTTAGCTGGCTGTGACCAGTAAGGAGAGAGGGCCAATATATATATATCCCTCTGACCAGGTGTTCCACTCGCAGTAATAGAATATTGCCGTTATTAGCGCANCCAGGTACCAAACACATTACTGCTGCCATGTGTTTAAGGTTAGCTAGTCCATAACGTTGTTCCCAGAGTGACCTCCAATTCCCAAGCCTCATAGACAATCAGGGGAGCCACATATCTGAACAATTTGGGGTTTCCACAGTTATGAGAACTATGATCAGATAGAGCAAAAGACTCTTTTTGACGCAAAGCTCAGATGTGAAAATTATCTATCCAGAAAATCAGAAAAAGTGGATCATTTGGGGTAGATTCTATCCTAAAGTTTGTGATGTTTAGCTACTGTAATAAGCACATTTGATGTCTAATCCCATTACCACACAGGATAGCGTTTACCACTAAATGTACTAGTACAATGAAGACTAAGTGGTTCTCTAGTATTTCATAAATGAACACTTCCTATACTGATTATATTCATCTCTGGGTCGCTTACATTGTAAAATGTATGTACTAAGTGTTAGTATATCAGAGAAAGTTTCTTAAATCTTTAATCATTTATACATGTTTGTTTCATAGTTTAAACAGAGCTAAACAATGTATGCATAAAACAGTTTGAAATAGTTCATGTAACAAAATAATTCCTGAAACTGCGAGAAATGATGTCTAAACCTTCCCTTCTCAATCTTTGCAGAGCTAAAATGAGCTGCTTTTAACACCTCAAAGCTCCTTCTATTTGAAAAGAATTCCAAAACCACACAGTCCAAATAAAGGTAAGATAGAGACGCATACAAAGAAAGAAGTCTTTAAGAATTTCCTTGAAAATGATGGATTATGAAAGTGGTGTTAACCTGAGAGTGCTTGATCCCATCTGATCTCAGAAGATAAACAAGGTTACGTCTGAATAATATTGTGGTAAGAAAGGCCACATGTTAATACCAGGTGCTGGCGGTCAGGGCCTCTGTAGATTACACATCTGTGCACAAATAAGATATTAATTTACTGACATAAGACAAGATAAATATGATGATCAGTCTACTTATTCTTTTAACACATGAGGGCCATCTCTGCCTTTCTGGTCACTGTGTTTAGTGTACAGAACATACTCCTCCAAGTAAATCTAACAGTTTTTACTAGAAAAGAACACGTCTTTCTTGGAAATTGCAGGAGATAAGGCTCCAATCTTACTATTGTTATACATGCCGTTAGTACAATTATATCATCTGTTTATACTATACATCAGTTATTTACAGGGAGAGTTATTGTAACTATCCCAATACTACAATACTTGGGATGACAAGAGTATTAAAATATAACTGTAGTCAAAAGCAGATTTGGAATGTAATGGGGTATATTTACTAAGCGGCGAGATTGCTGTGAGATTGGAAAGTGGAGATGTTGCCCATAACAACCAATCAGATTCAAGCTTTCAGTTTCAATGTGAACTCGAATCTGATTGGTTGCTATGGGCAACATCCCCACTTTCCAATCTCACTGCAATCTCGCCGCTTAGTAAATTTACCCCCATATGTGGGTGGTATCAACTATAGGCAAAGTTAGCTTTAATAAACAGGATCACGCCGAAGTCAGGTAAAACTTTCCTGCACATTACATATGAGCACTTGCAGATCCAGTGGGCTGGTCCAGTTTACATTTAAATCAAGGGACTGGGAACGGTTTAGGGAAACTTAAGCCCTAGCGATCGCATCAAAAGTCAATGGTCATTACACTTGTGCTGGAAACATAATCTCTCACCTGTAATACTGATTGCAACTAATGACATTTACCTCCCCTGCAATTCAACATGGTTTTATCCACTTATAAGTTCAATAGTACTTAAGTCTGAATCTGGTCCTCTTTGTGCAGTACTCTGCAGACATGGATCCTGTCCTTGGTGCGGAGAAGAATGCACATTTTTTGTCTATTCCTGCTAAGAATTTGGATAATAGGAAAGTAGATCTTGGCAGAAAAGGTAAGATAGGCAGTCGGTGAAAAAAAAAACAGTTCAATGGATTATAGGACAATGCACGAGCAGTTATTTATTGTTTGCCCTAGGGTTTTGGGATGAAAAACCTTTCTGTAGTAATAGAAGCTGTGAATGTCTGTAAGAGTCAAGAACTGAGAACAAGGTTAATAATGCTAATCACAGTAAGCGAGTGCTCTGATTGCAGAGACAGATGGGCGGTCGGTGCCGTTTTTATGGTGTTTGAGGGGCTGGAGGGTTTATGGTGAACAGAGCCTAGGGTTTAGCTTCTCTATGGTCTGCTGAGGCCTTCCAAGCATATGAAAAACAATTCAGTATTTGCTGACTTCCAAGTCACACATGCCGATCCCATCAGTGCTGCCCCGGGCTCAAAGACTTTTATTGTTTTTGGCAAAAATGACCTGCAAACAGCTTTAATTGGGATGCAAATTTAATGCCCAGTTTAAGGCTGCTGACAGCTCGATGCTTAGACGGTTCTCTCACATCTGGAAGTTTAGGCTGCCTGCGATACGACAGCCATAAAGTGTGGAGCACAATGTTTCCCGGATGCAAGTACTTCTTGGAAATCATACTGTGCGCATTTTGCCTCCTGGGAATCAGAGGATGATGGGGTGCTAGGTAGAGAACGGCATGTAAATAACATGCAAGTTGGAGAGGGATATGGAGAATTGTTTTCCATGCCTCACACTATTACCTAATGGTACATCACACAGCTGATGGATACTTTGAAGTGTATCAATACCTGTGATAATGTGCAACAAATCAAAACAACTTGTGACACAGACGTGAGCCCTTAGTGCACGTCCACTCCTGATACAGACATTATGACCTATGAACTAAACAGCTGTTTACTGTTTTGCCTAATATTTTACATTGATTGATGTAGTTCCAAAGAACTGCAAGTGTCCAACGAGACCAGTGATTTAGAAAGCTAATTATGTGTGCTTTCTCCCTATGCTTATAACCTCTTTTTAGATTTACAGTCGTAGACTAAATAGGAATATAAGTCATGTGAAACAGTTATTTTGCATAGGCATTATAAGATATTTAGTTGGGAAGATAGAATATCATTTTACAGCTCATGTTATAACAGAGAAATGTCACGCGTTCTTATGATCACAGTAGTGATTCCTTTAGTCCCTGGTACACTATGGTGGGGGCGCTAGCGGGATCCAATGGAAGAGCCCCAGGAGACTATGGCAGCATCCTTCCAGTAGCCCAGAAAGCCCAGAAATTCAAAATATATTAAAAACCAGGTGAAATACATTTACACAGAGAAGCTGCAAGCTCTGCTGTTCTGTGTATGCTACGATCGGACCCACTGATATGCTATAGAGCCACTGATCAGAGCATAAACGGAGCAGCAACTGCTGTGTGTGATTTTTCTTTTGTTTTATCTAGTAGGAGGCAAGGGTGTGACAACGTTAAGGTATAACTGCTATAGTGATTGTACTGTCCACTACTTATATTCTTATACAAGAGAGATGGCCATTGGCATTGTTGTTGTTGATCACAAACACCATATTAATAGCACCTTTAAAAACTATTTAAAAAAATAAGACACACAATCAGTTTGGCAGAAAAGCATTTGCCATGAATCTATTTCAAGCCTAATGCTGGCTTTACACCAGTGAGATCCAGCGATGCACATGAAATCAGGGTGCG
>JABWIB010000071.1:2531-21015 GCA_016617825.1 Platyplectrum ornatum | reverse complement strand
GGAGAGGAGTGGTTAGCGGTTAGGAGTGAAGAATGGAGGGTTAGGCTGCGGAGAGGAGTGGTTAGCGGTTAGGAGCAAGGAATGGATTTCAGGGAGAATGTGCTTGTGCTTCACAAAAGGGGTGTAACTTGTGCCACCTAAGGGGTGTGGCCTGTGGATAGCTCCACCCATGGGTGTGTCTAGCTCTGCCATAAGAACTATTTCACAATAAAAATAGCTGCATCAGTATTTATTATTTCTTATATTGTCAGTAAATAATCACTGTCACTATATATTGTGAATAGATATAAATAGGAGAACCAGTAACGTCATTATCTGTATAGAAATAGGACACTATGGGGTATATTTACTAAGCGGTGAGATTGCAGTGAGATTGAAAAGTGGGGAAGTTGCCCATAACAACCAATCAGATTTGAGTTTGAGTAAAATGAAACTGAGAGCTTGAATCTGATTGGTTGCTATGGGCAACATCCTCCCTTTCCAATCTCACGGCAATCTCACTGCTTAGTAAATATACCCCAATGTGTGATTTCTATCATCATAACACAAAGTCTTCTTCACCTGAATGAGCATCAGGGAGATTATCCAGCACTTCAGGGAGTCAGGGAGATCACCCACTTTTCAGGGAATATCAGGGAGACTCCCTGAAAAGTGGGTGATCTCCCTGACTCCCTGAAGTACTGGATAATCTCCCTGATGATCATTCAGGTGAAGAAGACATTGTGTTATGATGATAGAAATCACACATTGTGTTATTTACTGACAATTTAAGAAACAATAAATACTGATGCAGCTATTTTTATTGTGGAATAGTTCTCATGGCAGAGCTAGACACACCCATGGGTGGAGCTATCCACAGGACACACCCCTTTGGTGACACAAGTTACACCCCTTTTGTGAAGTGCTTGTCACAATCTCCCTGAAATCCATTTGCAAAAGTAGGCAACCCTGCCTACAAGTGATTCATGCAAGTTACGCTGGGACTTGTAGTGCCACCCTGACTGGAGGGTCCCTAGTTGCTGCCTTTTAGACTGTAACCTGTTCATGTAAAATGTTACCCACATGGTAAGAAAATATTTCTGAAGTTATTTTTCTACATATCTCACACTGAAATCTAATATGTAGAAACCAACCTACACCAACACAAACAGCCCACATCAAGATATAGAACATGTCACAACTGAATGAAAACANTGAATATTTCAAATAGTTTTGTAGTAAGATGGAATAGAATATCTTCAGTGTAAATGCTCCCTTTCGCTCTGTGATAATGTCCTCTAATGAGGATTGTGTATTAGTAAACCATGCTGTTTTACTCATTTCTCTTTAACACTGCCATGTTCTGTCCCTATGTATGCCTAAGGGAAACTCAGAATATATTTAAAAAGCCAACAGAAAGTAGAGACATCAACAATGCCGGATGACTAGTTCTTGTTAGCTCGACAAGGAAAATATTGTCCCTAGGATTAAATGTTCTTTCAATGATTCAGCTGCAAACATTAAATTTACTTCCGTACCTAACCCTGCTACAAAAATATTCATATGCCATACGCTTAATGAACTTGAGGGTTATTCAGAAAGAGGAAACTTCACTACCTAAATGTTTAAAGTTACATTTTTATATTGCTACATAAGAAACGGTATACTTTACACTGCGTTTAGAACACATACAATACATAATGTAACACAACATTATAGCAGCCCGTTGACTTAGCAACTCTATAGGATTATGTTTGACCGTTGTTTAGTAGGTTCCTAAATCATGCATAAAAAAAATGTATATTGAATAAGATGTTAGACTATATATATATATATATATATATATATATATATATATATATATATATATATATATAATCCCCAACACCCAAAAACTATCCCTAACACCCAAAAACTATCCCCAACACCCAAAAACATAGCAGTAGCCATACGAAGATGGTGTTTAGCTATCGAACGCCATCACCTCTCCCTTCTTCTCTCTATTAGCTGTGATTAGATGAAGGAAGATGGAAGAAAAGCAGAGGACTTTGGGGGAGATCGCTGGGATAAAAAAAATAATTTAAAATAAAAATGAATTGGGTTCCTTGTTCATATGAAGGGACATCAATGAAAAAATAAAAGACAAATAAATAAAAATGAGTAATAGGAAAGAAAATAAACTTACCTGTTCCTAGTCTCTTCTGTGAGTCCTNGCACATGTGCAATAAGATCATTCTGGGACTTAAAAAAAAAAACCCAAAACATAAGTCCCAGAATAACGTTACTAAGCATGTGCCGGGACCAAAGGCAGCATGTGCAGTTTACGGAGCACTTCACTTCAAGTCTGTTGCATGACAGGTAAGTTTTAATAAATTATATGAACGATGCTGCATCATCATTAATAGAAAAACAAAAAGGTAGGTAAATATAGGCCATAGTCATCACATCTATTGTTCAATATGGGGAAACCTCACGCTTCATACATACGGTACAATTAATTAAATCATGTACATCGGATCTCATGTACATTGGATGTACACCAGTGAGATCCAGAAATTGATCTCACTGGTGTATGGCCAGCATTAGTCATAAGTATCTGATCATTATAAATCTACCTTCCCTTGCTGCTGACCCTCCCGGGAGGGAGAGGCGGAATATCGTCAACCCTATATTACATGCTACTATGGTTTAGTTTTTGATTAGATGTTTTTGATTTTCAGTACATCGTTTTATTTTCTAATGTCTTATCTTTAAAGCAATGGAATGGTATTTCAGAGGAAGAACATAAATATTTGGAGGTCATGTTAAGAATAGTATGTTGAACATGGAATACAGGAAACAATACTGTGTTTTTATGAGGGAGAGGAAGCAACAATTCCTCTGTCACAACAAAATGGATTCCCTAACAGCAAGGACAAGGGGTCACAAAACCAGCTGCAGAAAACTACTCAAAAAATGTTATGTATAATATTATAGTCATTATAACATAGGGGCAAATAATTCTTCTCATATGAAATAAAGCTGGGATACGAAGACCCCTGCACAAGGGTGCCTGATGATTGATGCCACAGGAATCAGATAAGTCCTATATTGCAGCGAAAAGTTATACAGTGGGTAAATGGTATCAGAAGGCTTTAGAAAGCTGGCACAGATAAGAAGGTAAGGTCATGTAGCAGTGTCAATTCATATAGGACACTGAATTAGTAGATTGGAACTAGGGCACCAGGCAATGGCCCTATAACCTATGACCCTCAGGTGCTGAAAGGCCACTCTGCCACAGTACTATCTCTTGCTAAGTAAAGGTGATAAAACAACACCTGAAAAGGTGTGCAATTCATTTGGTATGCAATGATTCTCCTAGTGAATGTTTACAGTAGGTAACTTATTCTAATTTAAANACTCCCTTTAATTGTCATGCTTTCATTGTGTCAGCGTGCTGGATTTCTATGTTTGCATGTTCAATAAGGAAATAAAGAACACATATAAATAAATCATATGCATATGTAAAAACCATCTATACTGTGGTGATACTTTGAAGTCCATGTCATACCTTGTTAACAGGAAATGCATTTTTCACATTGAAATAGAATCCAAAATAAACCATATTGAAAACACCATGGCGGCCCAAGGTGGCACTCAATCCTTTGTTAAGTCCTCTAAGTCCAATGCCCTCTGTTTGGATCACATGGCGGGCATGAGCAAAGGTAGATGGTTGCTGAAAGGAAATCAAAGCTTCATTATTCCTTAAACAATGATTTCAGATTCTATGAGAAACATCAATGGACTATACATCAATAAGACATTGAGGCAGTCATTGTATAAGCTAAACAATACCTACCTAATTTGTGGTAGCAAATATAAGTTTCGTAATTAGGAATGGGACAGTATTTCATAAGAAAAAGATGTCCAGTGTATGCATGTCCGGTGCTTCCTGACTGCACCTCTTATAGGGGGACTGATAGTTATATGATTTAGTACACTGTTTTTGCATTTGTGCTATAAACATTAAATGGTGTAAAGTTTAAAGGATACTATAAAATCCAATCATCATGCAAAAGTAAACAAATATTACAGCATACATTATCTGTTTCAAATACAACAACTTAAGCAAATTATCAATAAATGATTAGAAGAATGGAGTTTGTTGCCTTCTCAACAGCTTGCACTGGTTAGCCCCTAACCTAGTGATGAATGGTAGAGTAGAAATGGGAATTAATTAACAGACTGTATTAACAGTTTCTATAGCCTGTTTTGAAGATAAGCATTATGGACAGGACCTGAGGGTAGCAGATTGGAAGTGCCTGTCACTGACAGCTCCAACAGGGTCAGACAGATGAGCAGCCGGCAATTATAATATGTATACATGTGTCTTGTAAAACGAGAGAGGTTAAGAACCTGTAGTGAAAAAAAACCCTCCAAAAACAAGGTTGGGGCGTTGGGTAAGTCTGGGTAGTACATAAGGGCTGAACTCAGTTCTTACTATACTATTAACCCCCTTCATGACGCAGCCTATTTGGTCCCTAATGAACAAGCCCTATTTTCCAAATCTGACATGTTACACTTTATGTGGGAATAACATAATGTGCAAATTTCATGAAAAATACAAAAAATTTGCCATTTTCAAAATGTTACAACTTTTTTAGGGCGGTAGGGGGCTCATAAACTTTTCACAATTTTAAGAAAGTTTCAAAAATGTAGGGGCCAGTTCACGTTGAATGTGACTTTGAGGGGCCTGCGTGATAGACACCCCCATAAATGACCCAATTTAAAAAACTGCACCCCTCAAAGTATCCAAAACAGCACTCTGGAAGTTTGTTAACCCTTTAGGTGTTTAATAAGAATTAATGCAAAGTGAGAGTAAAATTTTTAAATTTCCCCTTTTATTTTAGCAAATTTTCCATGTTAATTAATTTTATTCTGGAGCGATGTTAACCAGGACAAATGTTAACCATGAGACAAAACTTAAAATGTAATCCCCTGCAGACTTTAGAAATATCCCATATATGGTTGTAAAACGCTATTTGGGTATACCATAAGGGTCAGAAGTGAAGAAGAAGCATTTGGCTTTTTTAGTGCAGATTCAGCTGGAATGGTTTTAGTGCGCCATGTAGCATTTGCAGAGCCACCGGTTGTATCAGTAGAGTAAGATTCCCCCAACAAGTAATACAATATTATAAACTACACCCCTCAAGGAACTCATATACAGATATAGTGAGAAGTTTTTTTACAGGTTTTCATTCATCAAAAGTTGGCATAGTACTCATGGCAGTGCTGTATATATACGGCGCAGGGCGGTAAGGGGTTAAAATCCACCCTCCCTCAAAGAGTAGAAGCTCTTCAGCTCCTTGTGAAGATCCAGCCCCACCATCGGATTACGGACCAATAGCAACCGGATTCTATCTGACATTATTTAATATGTAATAGGAAAGTGCAGGAATATAATTAATTACTATTGGTAACACCTTTATTTTTCCTTTCCCACAATTTAGTAAATTTAAGCCTTAGAATGGCAATAAGTTAAAAACTTCTAGGATATCAGTCCACATAACCGAATCCCAATCACATCGATCAGCCGGCTCTATGAAACTTCATTCAGATCAGTCACTTTGAGTGCAGCTGCAAGGTCTGGCTTGTAGACGTCTTATGTGTGGCAGCGGTTTCCTCTCTGTTCCCAGATACCAGAGCTGCACACATGTTATCCTAGTTTTTCTGAGGTGAAATTAGGGGCCTTATATTCGGGTTGGCTTATACTCAAGTATATGCAGTATCTTAATAATCTATGCATTGGTCATATAAAATACAAAGCATGTAAAAGCATTTTAACTGGTTTTTCATGTTTTTCTCAAACAAAATGTTGTGAATTAAACAGGTGACTATGATAGGATATATTGGTATTTTTCAGGACCCCAAAAGCTTATACTGCTCAAAGGGTTACCTACTGCCAGAAGGGAGCGGCTTAACGATTTACAGTATGCTTGAAGTTGTAGTTCAACATCTTTCAGATTGAAAAAAAAATTGTCTGAAAATCCAACAGATATGTGAAAAAAAGACAAATACTTCCGTTGTGCCTTAAAACAATAATCACGCATAAAGAAAACAATGTGTACAGCAAGTGCTCTATAGTTATTACCTAAATATAGGTGACGTTTGATTTTGACATCTGATAACCAACTACTGTCTGAGCCATTTGTCAATGTCAGTGTCAGATGACATTTGAAACTACAGATATGGCTTACACTGTCAAACAAGAATGTTAATTGATAACCAAGTCATATGTCATTTTAAAACAATGAAAAGTAAAAAAAAACAAATGGTCAACAAGAAATTATTTAGAGTGAAAAACAATTTGGTGCCTATGCTATAGCAATGAAAATGAAAAATGGGTCTGCCATAGGGGTGGAAGGACCCCTACAGTAGCAGGACTAAACACAATGGACCACATCTAGACTGTACAAAGTCTTGAGAATTAGATAGGGAATCACTCTTAAAATATAAAAACTAAAATATAAACAATAAAACTAAATAAAAATGTGTCAATTACATAAAATGGTTATGGTTATGGTGATACCCCAGATAGGGTTAATAATGAAATTGGTTGGTTCCGGCCTGGTCAAGAGACAAAAGTTATATGGGACCATATTGTTGGCTAAACACTGATTGTGTGGGCTCATTGATTGACCTGATAAGCTGAGATGAAGACTATATAAATGGTTGCATCTCTACTATGTGTAGAGATACAGCGGCATTGAGAGACAGCTGTGAGAAGTCAATGATGGAGTTCAGGAGACTAGTTCCCCAGTGGAACTGACACACGTGGCCAGGTGCAAATTGGCCATAGGACTTACAGGGAATATTCCTGGTAGGCCGGTGGCGTTGGAGGCCACTCTGCAACCACTCTGTGGTCATCAGAGTAATAGGTGGTGGTGACTAAGATGATACTTGGATAGAATGGAGGTTACAAGGATTTTCTCCATGTTGAAGGCAGCTCACTGAATTGGGCAGGGGTCATTAGGATGCTATCTATATTGTATAGGGGTAAATTTAATTATTGTATTGTGTAATGTTGTATTAGATTGTAACTCTTTTACATAACTGGCTATACATAACCCATCTATGTTATATATGTGCAGGGCTCTTATTAAAGTTCTTTATTCGGTGCTAAACCAGTTTACTTTATTTAGCTCCGCCTATAGTTGGTCCCGCCCATGCATGGCCTCTTGCTGTTTTTTTCCAAGGCCACTTTAAATTCCCAAACTGTCTCTGAAAGTGGTGTCTGTTCAGGCTATGTGTGGAGCAATTGAAGGAAGGAGGTGCTGAAGTCACCAACATGAAAGGTGGTTGCAGTTAGACCCATTAGCTATCTCTTAGCTGTTGCATTAACCGCTACGAAACCTCCCAGTCTACTTACAGGGGAAAAGGGATGCGGATTAGAAAACTCCTTTAAGACACCCAAGAGATCGGACAAATCAGAGGAAAGGCAGGTTATGTGCTGCCCGACACAAACAAGTGGAGAGAGGTTCACAGCTCAATGCGAGATGGGAGTGTTGTTTGTATATCAAGAGAGTCCGGAGAAGTGAGGAGTATTTCCCCAGTGAGTGTGCAGCAGAGGATCTCCGACTTTTTTCAAAGTCATTTAACCACTGATGGAACCCTCTCTTCTTGGAGGGAGATAAAGAAAGAAGTGAATGACATCTTGGATCGCATCATTACTGCTTATCCTGATGAAGCCATGTTGAGCACTGGCGACAGTGTGAGTGTCGGTGGAGGAGTTGACAGCACAGCTCACCTGTCCACGTTGAGTGTGCTTAGGGACATTAATATCAACCCATCCACTTATCCGGGAGAAGTGCAAGATTGTCTCATCCCAAAGTAGTGCTGAACCCCGGCGTTGGTGAGATGGAGTCCGGTGCTGTGTTACCCTCTAGCATGCTGTAGATAGAACAGGGTTTCCCTTTGCACCACTGTGAATCCCCAAATAGAAATATCTAAATTAGTTTACCTGTGTCATTTTAGAGTTCTGGTTATTTTTACAATGTCGTAAATGTACCAAAAGTAATTTGGTTAAGTTGATAGAACTGCACGTTAAATTGTAAAATTGTGATCCAATGTTTATTTTATTGTAAATATTGGCTATACATATATTTTCCCTTGATTTTCTGTTGATTAAGATTGAGCCAGGATTGCTCTTCAGGGTTCTTGAAAATAAATACTGTGCATTATAAATTTGATGTGGTTATTGACTGGATATAGTTAGTAAAATAAATAAAATAAATCTATTATAATTTACTTTACTTTTCCATCCCATCCTGCCTGCTTCACTTTAGGGTGAATGTAGGTGGGGGCAGGGTAGCGTGGGAAAATTAATTAACATTTCCTAATAACAAAAATTGTCCCACATAATGATACATTCTATGAGGATTGACTATTGGCTTTTTCCAAATAACTTACTCTATAGGGTCACAAAATCCAAAGATTCAGACCATGCCCCCATCTTACCTCAATTGTTCTGACACATTTAAGTCACATTTGGAATACCACTTTCTGAGCTATGTGGATGATAATATAGAACACATGACTAATGTCAGCTTATTTTGGTAAGCCTCCAAGCTTGTAAAACAGAGCCTCATTTTAGCTTTCACTGGTCAACTTTCCAAGAATCTTACTCAACATCTCCATGCCTTGAATACTGAACTCCCTAATGCTTATACAGAACTCCAATCTAATAACACTAAGAAAATTAGGGAAAAGTACAAAAAGGTTAAATCATTGTATGACCTTGTTTACAGAAAAAGCTCAAATGTCACTGGACCACCAAAAAATAAATACTTCAGTTGAGGGAATAAGTCAGGTAGGCCGATAGTGAATCTAGGCAACACATACGCTTCAGTTACAAAGATAGCCTCTATAACAACCTCTGCTTCACAAGAACCCCAGCTAATGCTCTTTTAATGCTCTTTTAGATTAATATACAGAACAGAATTATACAATCAAGCCCTAGACCTTCCAAACCAAGGGTTTCGGTTCCTAAATGAAGAAGGGCTACATAAGTTGACTGAAAGAGAAAGACAGTTCTTGTCAACACCTATCATGGACATGGAGCATATCTCCACTTTATAAAATATTCTCCAATCACATGGTCCCTCTCCTGACCACACACAGGCCTGCACCAGAAAACTTTAATATGATAAGAATAAAAGTACTTCCTAACCCAATAAAGATCCAAAATTAGTCCAATCCTATTGGCCTATGTAACTACTAAACCAAGTATTAAATTGATAGCTTCAAACCATCCTTCCAACTTTATTACACCCAACACAGAAAGTTTAATAAAGGACGACACTTCGTACACAACATCCGACAACTAATAGCAGCCATGACTTACACACACCTTCAGACACAAAGATCAAGTATTGTGGTCAGCATTGACGCAGATAAAGTGTTTGACCGCACTTCACAGGCAAACTTAGTAAGACTATTCAAATTCCAGCACTTTCCAGTCCCTCCTTCTAAGGTGAGGTACGTGGCAGGAATGCCCCTTGTACCTTTTTTTTCTTGAGGCACCTAGAAAATATACAGGACTGGAAAGGTTTACAAGTAGGNACATCTTAAATAAAACTGGCTGCATTTGCAGAGAACTTACTCTTTTACCTGTGGAACCCTTAGACTGCCGTCACTAACAATTTACTAAAATTAGAGGATTATGAGGTAGTTCCAGGCATCACTGTCAACCTTAACATAACATGGCTTCCTTCCCAGAGGGATGACAGGGCTAGAGAAACAGATTCCCATTTAAATGGACAACAACTATACACAAATATTTAGGGCTCAATATCCCATCACACATTACAAATTTATGCAGTAAATATTCCACACATCATACGTTAAACAATAACAGAATGAAAGTCCTGGCAACACTTACCTTTGCAGGCAACTTCCTTTCCAGGCAAATGTCATCTACTCAAAATGACTTCCCAAGAATGCTACAGCAGGATTTTCAACGTTATCAGTCAATCAGAGCTCTCCTGCTGTTATTCCACTTTTCTTGGGTTGTCAGTTCTGGCAAATCACGCACTTATATGTTCTTGATTATCTTACTCTGTAAGCGTTTGGTTACAGAGTAAGACATCAGCTCCCCAACCAGCATATATGTTGGATTGAGTATCTCATTCATTGCATGCATTCACTAGAGGTCAATATTGATTTTTAATGTCTTTTGGTGGATTAATCAGTGTTTGATTAATAGTATACATTCCAAGGGTGTATATTTTTTTATATATATATTTATAATTTGTGTATATTTAGCACTGCATACTTGTTTTTGTTTTCAATCATTTCATATGGAAATTGGGAGATTCCAGCAGATTCAACACATGTGGGTCAGACAGGCTTATCTTGGACAGATTCTGTTTATATGTTCTGTTTATAATTATAATGAGTATTCCAGATTTTGACCCTATGGACTATGGACTACATCAGATGCATCCTTAGCATCATCATGGCAGGACTAGAAGGCAGCACCACAACAGTGGACCAACATGCAAGGGGGGGGGGGGGGGGGGGTCTTCTTGACAACCTCCCTGCATATTAGACTGCTGCAATTTGGTCCAGTAGGTCCACCACACTATGTAACGTACCAACGTGTGACATCATGGTGGTAGTGTTGGAGTGTTGTGGCCCCACTGATTTTAGTACCATCTTCAATACAGTAATATATTATATATACACTGTAGATATTATTTTTTATTTATATTTTTATTTATTTATCTGAAACTAGTATAACTGATGTCACATAATTTATGTAGCCTCTTACCTGTGCATATGCATCACGGTTAGCCTGTAGGCCAACCTTTACAACCTCAAATGGATTCACCACTACGGCTTCAGTTAATCCTGATCCAAGGCCAGCAATTGCAAACACCTACAGTATACAAGGAAGACTGTTCAGTAAAACAGTAAAAAAAAATGAGTCTAGCCTGCTGAACTGTGTGGAGCTTAACTTATTAGCTTAAATGGAAGGAATTGCAGAGTCTGGAAAAATATAAATTATAGATGGTAAGTGAATGATAGGGATACATAAGGTGGGTGGGTGGTTGGTTTGGTAATTACATAGATGTACAGTTACAGGTCTACACAAAGTATAGTATCTAAATGTCCAAGTGGTTAAATGGACAGGTGATAAACGTCAGTGTAAAATTAAAGCAGTCCAGAATATTATATAGTTGAGAACATTTTTCCAGCATGCAATGAAAAACAGAGTTGTCTCCTTGAATTGCAACATGGCTTATTTCAGAATATATTTATTACTTTATTTGTAACAGAGCATGGGCCTAAATGTTCTAAAAGTAATTTTATCACAAACTTCATTGTTGGTGATATTGAACAGATTTGTGAAGAACTAGTACTATGACTAGAATTGATTTAAAGTTTTGCGCACATACATTGGTAAATCCAGTCAACATGGACTCTTAAATGGTAGAAAACAGTAGGTGATTTGTCAATGTTCCATAGGAAGAAGCAGAGAAAAACCAGTCCATATATCAAGTCAAAGATTAGCTGATATGTTCTTTTAAATGATGATCATCCGATTTTAAACAAAATATTATTTTTATATTAAGCTTAATGTACGCAGCATTATATAACCGTTAGTCAAATTCACTGTCCTGAAAGAACACACATACACAGTGTTTCTTTACTTTATTAAATTGAAAGAGAATTTATACAAAACAGGTTGATATCAGTACAGTCATTCATGACTTACCCATCCAGGTGACAAGGACAATGGCATCAGCAGTTTTTTGTATTGCTCGAAGGTGAAAAACTGAAAAAAAAAATTTTTACAGAATAGTCCAGATTAAACCGGCTCATTGATGGATGGTTTAGAAGTCAATTTTTACATGATGACTATTTCAATAAGGTCTTTAAGGACAACAAAACAAGTCTTTACTTTCAACAGAGAACAATTCTTACCTGTGGCTTTTGTAAACTAGAGTTTCAGTTAAATATCTGAAAATGTAAATCTGAAATCGGAAATGTAAGAGACGATATTCTTTAGCAAATAAACCATAATTCCCAAATGTCCCGATTACAGCAGTGACTGCAGTACACCCGATTTTAAGTGACTATCCTACAGGCTTGCCAGGGACAAAACTGGTGACAATTTTGTTTTTTGTTTTTTTTACTTGTACCAATTCCTTTGGCCCTTAATTAGAACCCTATATCAAATCTTATGCCAGTATAGCATATATAGTATATGGATTTACAGGAGCATAGGAAAGGCAGTTTAGCTAGTATTACAGTGTACATGTAGGGCTAGGATGTAGAGAAATAGGATTAAAAAAAATAAAAATGTTTTCATTAAAACAGTGTAAATATAAATAATAGTACAATATACAATGGTTGTTAAAAAATACCAAAACCAAAAATCTATAAAAAAAACAAACCCTTTTCTCTACTGTAATTGTATCATTACCATTTCTTTGGCAATTTACTGTATTATATAAAGCCATCGCTGACTTCTCGTTACTAAAAACAACATAACAAAACAACATTTTAAGACCACAAAATAATTAAATAGAATGAACAAAATGCTTTCTGTGAAGATATTACAGTCTAATCTATTTAGCCTATTACATGTTGAATCAATTAAATATTAAAATATTTCTCAAAGTTTTAAGAACCAAATTCGTTGGAAAGTTGCATTAAAATACCTATAAAAAAAAGAGGGAGGGAATGTTACGTTTGTTCTATCTATAAGTTTGCCTTTAAACGTTGTTTTGCTTTTGTATAATTATGTGTGTTGAATGATCTGTGGTCACGTGGGCAAGCTAGTGCTGAGATATTCATACAAGAGAAAATTCTATAGATGTCAGTATGTAAACATAGTGCACTTAAAAAAACTTCTGAGTTATTTTTTTTAAAGAAGCAATGCAGAGGTCAATCATTGCCTGACACAATTGTTAGCTAAGAAAATGGCCTCTATCTTAAGAACCTTGTTTTAGCAATTAGACCAGGAAATATTTACTCCACTAAAAATGAATTGGAGCTCATGTCTTTCAAATATATATTTTAATATCCTAATTTTTGTATACTTTTCAATATTATCTATGCATGAGGTGATTTGTTAAGGCCAGACATATATCGTACAGTCCTGGTAAACATGTATTATAAATGTAATAATGGAAACGCATATAAATCCTTATCATTAAAGTTTGTTTTGTAGGAGTGACACTAGCTATTTATATGTTGGACTGTGGTAAATACAATCTCAGATAGCTATTGGAAAGTTTTGGCACTCCAGGTATTTTGAATATACACCCTTCATGCTCCGAGAGCATGACATTCTGAGTTTCCTACTGCTATAATTAAAATGTGTTTAAACTTCTTTAAACTTCCAGTGAAAGTAATAGCGAACAGTGGGACTGGGCCATACTGGAACACAGGACAAATGGCATTGGTTATCTGTGTCTCTTTACACACATGCACATAAAACATGCCTTTTCTGCTGAAAGGGTAATTTATCTGTTGATTGGAAAGATAATCTTTCTGATGTGTACCCAGCATTAGACTTAAAAGCAAATTACCGCTGTGTCCACTTGCAATTGGAGCAGTGTTTACTGGGAGGAAAAGGGTGGAAGGTTGTATACAGTAAATGCCTGCTCACACAAGTGAACCCACATTTCCACTGTAAATATGGCACAAGCCTATAGCATAAGCACAACTTCAACTATACATAAGAGTGAACTGCGCTGAAGTTGCGTTGGAATTGTTGGGGAAAGGAAACAGGTCATAGGACATAGCCGCATTGTGCTTGGCTGCAGGCCTGACTACAGGGGGGACAGCTGTGATGGGCTCCCAGCTTCAGGGTGGCCTTGTCACTAGCGTTACCACCTGTCTTGCTGCCACCATTAAGTACATTAAAATGTATTCCAATGCATGGCGTACTATTTACAGTGGTTGCCATGGCCAAAAATCTGGGAGTACCAGGCCTCAACATTTCTGTTGCAAGCCCTGATTGGCTGTACTGAGCCGGTATGCAAAGTGCTGCAATTGTGTGCGGATTTACAGATGTATTTATGTGCTAGTGTGAATCCCATCTAAATCTCCCATTATTTGAGGAAGCTTTACTAAAAGCAAGGTGTGTTTTCTTGCGTTCAGTCTACATCAGGCTAATTCTTTTGCATAGATGAATAATAATGAAATCATGAAATGCTATCCATGTCCAGGGCCAATTTAAGAGCCATATAGACCTGTTGCTGAAAATGATGAAAGGTCCATTGAAATGGCCAGTGATTCATGGCTATTAACACTGCTTGTGTTTGCTGGTCCATTGCATGTGTGCTACTTGATCACATTGTGCCCTTATTCATCATACATAGAACATTAGCTGCAGTGCTATGGGCTTCAGTCTCATTGGCCCCATTGTTGATCAGGCTCGGCTTGCACCTATGGCTATGGCTGCTGTTATACCTATCCACTATGTAACAAGAGCTGTCCTGCTTTAATATGAAAAAAAAATCTTTTGCAATGTTATACAGTCCTGTCGGGGTAGCTTGGGTAGTCTGGGTGTAAAAAGCACAGTTTACGAGTCCAAGTCTAATAACAGTGTAACAGTAACACTGGTCAGTATCTGTGTGCAAAATTAAGTATTCTCCCTGCATGCAAACACTAACATTCATTTTGCCTCCCCTGCAATTCATCATGGTTTTACCCACACGTTAGTAAGTCGTAAGTCAATTGTACGTAAAGTCTGAATCTGGACATATGTTTTATACCCTCTTGTTATCTGTATGCGCTAAAAGTGATGATGCACTCAAAATTGATTTTCTGTACACTAGATATATAGATATATTTGAAAATATCTATAGACCAGACAATCTGGACAATCCGGATTTATTGGAAATAAAATACCTGCACCTTGTTGGTTACCCCCTTCCGTCAAAACTCCAAGTACAGTCTCTGGATCAATATACTAGGAATCTGATGGATGCAGATGTGCAGTCACAAATTCCTAGCAACTGGAAAGCAGAGGTCTGGTCATGGTCCCAATTAATTACTAGTAACATTTTTTCCATAGACTTTTAAAAAGGCTTTTTCCTATACCTTTTAAAAAAACAATTTGTGTAATGCTTTGCTGATGCTTGCCCTTACCCCCTTTTTCTTTTCCAACCCCATATTTTGAAAATCCCAATAAAAACTATTGATAAAAAAAAAAATAGAAATGATCTGCAAAAAACTATAATGTGTTAGTTCACTTAAAATGTACATGACACGTGAAACAGAAATGTGATAAAATAAAAAAACCTAACATTCGTCATAGTGCAAATACAGCTGTTGTGAAATGCAAACACACTCTACAAAAACAAGGTGTTGTCGTATATACAATATGAACTGAAAACATTAAAGTGAATAGAGAAAACCAATATTACTTAATATAGCCATAGATTTAAAACCTTGAAATATCAACCCTAAAAACAAGCATATTAGGAAGAATAAGTGAAATTATAATCACAACATCGCAACATCAACATTGATATTGCATTCAGTAATGAATCAACTGCAAATTTAAATCCCCACTGCTGTAATATCTTAAACCATCAGACCATTACACACAGAATTCTTTTTATCAATTTATCAAGGATTAAGGGACAGAATAACAGCAAATGGGTATTTAAGAGAAAAATAGAGAGGATACCATTAGTGTAAGTGAATTAGGGTAACCATGATTTCAAAGTCTTATTTGTTTTTGGTGATTATAAACCTTGCAGCTTAGCGTATATTATTAAGTTTCTAGGAAGGAATCATCTACAATCTGGTATACAGAAAAAGTTCTTTTGAACCAACCTAATACAAGAAGCATTCTTGGGCACCAAGCTTATGCAGAAAAGGATGCACTTGATTACCTGGAACTAATTTTGACTTTAAATTGATTGTCTGCTACAGAACACACAAGCTGCCACTCAGAATAAATCCTATAAGTAGAGATGGATATTATTGGGGAGGTAATGGGTAAAATGAGTTTGACCTGAGGAGTGGGTTTGCATATATCCCTTTTCCCACCGAACTTAAAAACCCAGGCTTTTGCACATGAACACACATTGACACAGGTTTATGTCTGGAAATCGGTACAAGGTAAAAATAAAACAGTGACCTGATTTTTTGAGCTGCGACACATGCAGGGTTTTTCCCAGGTGAGCTGTGGTGGAAATAGCTCTGATCTGGGTTTTTGGACCAAACAGGTCATTTCAGGGTCCTTAAACTCTGGTCTTTTCAGAGGTCATGGAAAAGCAGTTAACCTAGTAACAATTTGAAATTTAGCGGGTACAAATCCTGGGAATTGGTGGAAAATTGGTATTAGTGTTAACCAGATGTGGCGTTAATATAATTTAAACCAGTGGTCAAAGTGGAAATTTAGAAGTGGGGGTACGGACATTTAGCAGTCAATGGAGATTTGTAGTTTTTTGACAAACCCCTGTATACAAACCAATCAGATTCAAGCTATAAGTTTCATTTTACATGAGAATGTGAGCTCAAAACTGATTGTTTGCTGTGTGCTACATCCACACTTTTCAATCTCCATGCGTAGTAAATTTAGGTTCATGTTGTTAAATTAACATGTGTATATAGCATAATATACTGTGGCTGCATGGGACACCAACACATGTTTTGCCTAGGCACTAAAGTGAGAGAAAGAAATATGAATTTTCAGTCACATGTTTAACCTTTATATGACAGATAGTTTAATCACAACTGGCTTATTCCATAATACTCTTTAAATGTTTAATTTGATTTAGATCCGGTGACTAAGAAGTCCATTAATACTAATGTAAAATAATAACATCAACCTGGAAGTGAAATCAGGTAAGCAAAATTTATTCTTCAGCATGCTCAGTGCTAGTCACTAGACATCTTGCACAGCAGAGTTCAACCATTTTAATTCCACATTACAAAAAGAAGTTAAACAGCCTTCACTTTTCCTTTTTGAGTGCAAAAGGAGGTCGAGAGTGTGGACCTTAGAGGTTAGATGAGAGGTTCCCAAACTTTCTCAGTCAAGGCACCGTTAGAGTCTCCATAATTTTTCAAGGCTCCCTTAGGACATTACCCATTTTTAAGTTTTTGAGTCAAACTAGTATAATTAGATAAAGACTATTTAGATAAACTATTCGGGAACCACTGGGTTAAATAGTTTTGGACCATAGCAGTCACATCTCTTATATTGGTGCCATTTTTGCCACCTCATTAATTATTGTGAATAGACACTACTTAAGGTGTGTACTTAAGAGACCCATTGTGACCAAATCCTAAACTTAGAACAAGAGCATTGGTTAAAATCACAGGATGGCAAGCAGTAGCCTGTTTGGAACACAAAGCTTTTATCCTTTTATACCTCTAATCTCTGGAAATACAGGGTTAATATAATATATTTTCATTAGAGACAAAGCGTTGAAGGCTGTAGACAATTTTCCAATTCTTCTTGTGCTGAGCTAAGAACTGCCAATAGAACTGATTTGCTTCCCATGGTAATTTCAACGTTATGTAAATAGCACAGGTAAAGCAAAGCTTTGCATGTCATGTAAATAGAGAATTTGTTTTACAGAACAGGAGACGATTTTCTAGTTTACTATTCATTTAACAAACGTCTCTGATGATTTCGGTCACAGGCCAAGTTCTCAGTTAGTTTACAAATTCAAGTAGTAGAGAGTTTTAACACTTTTAAATAAAAATGCCTGTATATGTAATTGAATAATCTATGGGATGTATACATCAATATCATTGATTACAGTATTACAGTATTTAGAGATTACAAAAGAAACTGTTAATGAACCCCAAAATTGTTTTGAAAAAGGAAAAAATCTAACTCATGGACTAACCATTGTATAGTTTATATTCTCTGGTTATCTCCAAAATGCCACTTTATAGAAAGGGACTAATAGCGCAGGACCTTAATAAAGGCTGCGGAAGGCTAAAAAGCACTTAAAAGATTCATAAGGTCATTTTTGATCTCCATTTGACCAACAACAGAATGTTTTTGCTATGCGGTAGTGTAATGTTACTATGTGTGTGTATTTGTGGTAGACAATTTTGATAGAGACTAAATGTATTATGTGAAAGAAAGTGCAATATCTATAACCTACCTTAACTGCTCGTTTGGGTGTCTCTGCAAGGATTGGGGGAAGTATTCCCTTATAGAAGCCCAGCAACCTATAAATCAAAAGATAAACATTATAATTATAGACATTTAGAAGTGATGGTATGGACATGTAGAAGTGGTGGTATATGGACATGTAGAAGTTGTGGTATGGACATTTAGAAGTGGTGCTATAGACATTTAGAAGTGGTGCTACAGATATTTAGAAGTGGTGCTATAGACATTTAGAAGTAGTGGTATGGATATTTAGAAGTGTTGGAATGGGCATTTAGAAGTGGTGATATATGGACATTTAGAAGTGTCGGTAGGTCATTTAGAAGTGTCGGTATGGTCATTTAGAAGTGTCGGTATGGTCATTTA
>JABWIB010000070.1:160501-179058 GCA_016617825.1 Platyplectrum ornatum | reverse complement strand
GGATCGTACTCGTAATACTAAAATTCGAACCCGCACATCTCTACTCATTACCCCCAGATTTTCACTTTTACCCCATTTGGGGTAATTTACCCCTGTTCCCTGACCACTGCTCTACATAGATCAAGTTCACACTGTACTTGTTGGTTATAGTGTCCACTACCAGCTGCTGTCACTTGCTGTAGTCAGTTGTCTTTCTGAGGAAGCCGCGACCCCATGCAGATGTGGGTGCGACCCACTTTGGGGTCCTGACCCACAGTTTGAGAACCGTGGGTCTACATTGATATAACTTATCATTTCATTTCAATACCATTAAAATCAAAATTAAAATAATTCATCTGCAGTATTTTTTTAAATTGTTCTGTAGCTTAAGGATATCTACGTTTTATCAATTCATTTAGTTACATATTCCTCACTACATAGATGTGAATGCCAACATTGATCCTCTCTACCTTTAAATTATAGATTGGCTTTAATTGTGCCTTAAATAATAATAATAATAAACTCTGGCTTGTATTGTAAATGCTGTTCAGAGATTGTAGATCTCCTTACAAAATATATCACTGATGGTCATAGACCAGGATAATTCTATGTCAATTATGTGATATAAAATTATACGTGACTGACAGGGTGAAATGAATAGAGAAAAACAAAAATATATAAATGATTGTTGATTGATATGATGACATAAAAATAAATAATATAGTGATAAATAATTAGTGTGTGAGAAATCTCCCTGATGGTGCCTATCAACTGCAAAGTATCATCCTTCACCCCCCCTGAATGAAGGGCCGATCTGTCCCTCCCTATACTGAAAGCGCCCTCCCAGTTGAAGCTTCGGTGAAACATGCGTAGAGGTGTCTGGGTGGGTGCACCTAGGTGACCCTGTTCTTTTAACTTTTTTGTGCAGTTATTGGTTTGAACACTAATCCCAGTGTATTTCTCATAGCTGATTTCTCACACACCACATTTACCTTCACAGGACACAATCTTTGGCAGTGGTTCCAAAACTGTTTGCCTAGGCTCCCTGGGGTGCCGCAACGCCTTCGTTGGGGTGGAATGTTTTTTCGGCATGGTGCCACCTTGCTAGTGTTACTTAGGACTCTCCATCCACGAGCCGGTGTCATGCATCTCGATAGCGTGGTGAAGTTCCATACTATGTGTGGCGTCCCGACGCAGAGGCATCATGTAGAGGGGCGTGTAGTGATATCCCGGCACATGCAGTTTTTTAGCTTTAGCCAGTACTGTGACTTCCATCGCTGATGCTTTCATTGATACGCTGGATGGCTTTTTTAACTAGTGCAAAATCAGAGCTTAAACCTAGATTGCAGGACTAGAAATATACCCGCATGCTTTTGCAAACGCTGGTTACTGAATATTCCTTTTAATGTAAAATGTGTCCTTATAAATAATGCTTTCTGTCAATTGCTATTAAAATGGATAATGTTACATGGATGGAAAGATTTCTGTCATTTCAGACCCTGAATTCATTGTTTTAATCTGTTTACCAAGTGATAGAAGGAGAACTTTAAACAGTGGGAGGAGATATGGTGATGGCTTCACGTGGCACCATTGACCCTAGGTTGCAGGACAGGGCTTATTGATCTCTATCTCATCCAGAACAGCAGAGCTCTAAGCATAAAAGTGAGTTTTATTACGTTTTTGCTTTTTCATTTCTGAAAGTATACAGCAATAGGTAACTTTTTGTTGAAGGTACGGTCAGGCCTGCTGCTATTGCTGTACTGCCCGCTATTAATGTAATGTAACCGCATAATATGTACAATTATTTTTGCACTTAAACGCTACAGTCTGCAAAACTTGAATAGCACTTGTAATTCACAGTTTAATTCTTTCTATAGGACTTTGAATGGATTACCTATTTGGCCTTGTGATTTTCCTGGTGTTATATCCAGGTCTGTACAGCAAGCCTTATGTGGATCGCAGCAAAACAGAATTATTATCTGTAGCCATCAATGAGTCTGGGCTTCGACCTGACCATATCCCTACTGCTAAGCATTTATTACGGGCAAAGGGGAACCAGACCTGCCACCAGCTTCTAAAGGACTGCACAGAATACCTTGACCTTGTCCCTTCATCCTCCTCACAGTTTATCAAGCCAGCTCTGGCATTGGGATTACTGCAGGTTGGATGTCTGGCTGAAACTGACCATTTCTATTTAACGCTGCTGAGAGATGAAGACACCAGACACATGTTCACTCTCTTAACTGAGCAGTTCAAGTCTTCTAGACAGCAGCGCCGTGGCCATGAGAAAGCTCTGGAGTTACATCTATTGAGGTATAACTTGGATGCGCTTTTGCCTGTTCCTCGGCCTATACACCAGCACTGCTCTGGATTCCATCAGGAGAGAAAAAACGTTGTCTTGAATGGTATAGAACTTGGACTACATTCATCTCTAAATGAGGCCACAAAGCATTGCGACAGGGTGACTGGCTGTGCGGGTATATATTTAGATGGTATGGGGGGATTTCACAGTGTGGCTAAATACGGTGGGTATGTAATGCCTCAGAATGGAACAAGCTTGTGGCTACACCGTTGTACTAATAGAAGAAAGCGTTCTACTGGTCCAGAGTGCCATAGTGATAGAGAACTGCGTATTCATAAAGTTATGCAGTGGGTTCCAGTTGCCAGTGGCTGGTACAATGCTGGCAGTGCCATTTACTATGCCATACGGGGATGTGAAGATGAGGCAGAAAATCGGGGAGTTGAAGCGGCTCTTGACTTAGGCTCTGATGCTCTGCTTATGGCTACTGGAGGAGCTTCAAGAGCTGTTCAGGTGGGCATAGGTCTGGCTGTGAAGCCTGCCATCAAAGCAAGTGTAAAGAAAGCTATAGACTATTTTAAAGAGGAGTGACAATAACAAAGAACCTTATGGTGCCACAACAACCTCAACAAGCCATGAAAACAATTATCAAACATAGACAAAATAATAATAAAATGTCCACTGGTGACAATCCAAAATATGTCATTATTCGGGGGGAAAGCAGCAGGAAGGAGCCAATAGTGTAAATCCAATAATGTTGTAGACCTGTGCTCCACACTTACACCTTAGTGTATCCACCTTTGTGCACATATAGTGGAGGTGTATGCATACCAGACTCTTACTATGTGAGGCTATAAAGGAAACATTAAATGAGGACTTCAGCAGAGACATCTACCATGACTATCCGAATTATCCTGTTTTATATAGCATACTCCCACTCATTCCGGGCCCTGTACTCACACTACACTAGTGACCCCCATCACTTATCACTGGTGTAGAGCGACTCAGCATCACAGGTAACAAGGATTGTATCTTTGGTTACATTTACAATATGTTTGGATTCTAACGGGAAGGGCAATGCCTTTATATCTGAGCTGCTGCCCGTACATGCACATACACTATGACATTTCAAATGTTCCTAATTTTCCTTGGCAAAATGCAATGACCTGATGTGTAAAAAGATGCATTAGGAAAACACCTCTAGAAAGGAATTAAAGACTCACACATGTTTATAAGGGAGATATAACATATAAATGTGTCCTTGTATCATTGCATAGATGTATTGGAATCACACTGAGAAATGATCGCTCATCACCAGAAACTTCTAGTACTAGAACTACAGGAGTTGGAATTATTAGTCTATGAATTACTAATAGTACTGAAAGTGGGGAGATATGAAATAAAAAAAAATGTATATAAAAAAAACAACAACAACCACACAAACACATTATATTTAATAAAATAATATTTTTTGGTTTTTTTTCCAGTTAATGAGGCAGGTAATTATCCATAGGACATTACCTGCCTGTGTGCCTCTGCACTACGCCTGCAGCATGTCCAGACATGGTGTAGTCTGTGCTTGTAATTAGCAGGGCTCCGCCCCTTTTCTCATTACCATATGGCGGAGTCGCAAGGGCGCCGGACTCTCGATTCACAGCAGATCTGCGCATGGCAGCCTGGCTGGCGGAGACACAGGGCTCAGCCCCGATGAGTGGAACTGGCAGCAAGGCCCCGTCTCAAAATAGCTTCTAGTCGTGTCGCCTCTCAGGAATGATTGGCGCATGGCGGATACATTACTGGCAGGTTACACAGAGGTGTCACACTGTCTCTCACTCATTGTCCCNAATAAACACCATAAAACTCCATTGACTTTCATTATATTGTGTGTCCACACTGCTCCGAAATATAAAGAAACTCACAAGACTATCTGCATGTATATCCAGAGACTACATAACTGACACATAAGGTGACGCTCACACTGGAGTAATACGAGGAGACAGAAATGTTCTTATCTCTATTATATCTCATATATAACGTAAAACGCCATAATAGTAACCTGCAAATATTCCATCAGCCTCACTCACACACAGTCACCCCAGCATAGACACACACCTGTCACTCCTTCAATTCTGTCACACCTGTCACATCTTCAATTCTGTCACACCTGTCACTCCTGTCATGCTTATACACGGAGCGCACACCCAGCGCGTGACGTCAATCCTGGGAAATCGGCAGAGGACTCCTCCTGCTGGGGATCCCGCCCATCTGTTCCTATTGGCTGATCCTATCCACTCAGCGGCTCCCGGGCTCGGGCCTCACCACTGCTGTCCTCTCCTGTAACGAGTTCTCCTCGCTTGTTGTGTTGGGATGATTGACGTCAGTTTTAACCAATCATCGCTGGGCATTGAACCCAGGACTCAGGAGAAGCCATAGACCAGATATCTCAGGTAATAAGAACACTGGACCGAGCTGTCATCTACGGTAACCTGCCTCCTAGTCATATGCTGGCACATACACCACAAAGCGCCCCAGACCACAACTTACTCATCTTCCGTGTGTGGGGAATGGGTGAGAAGGGGTTAACAGAACTCATCATGAGTACATGTTATAGATCATATGTACTTATCTATATGTTATGTGTAACTTACTGTACACAGACACCCAGGTCATACACTCAGCAAGTCAATGCATACATAAATATATAGATAAGTAAGTAAATATATAGATAAGTAGATAAATAAATAATAAATAAGTAGATAAATAAATAATAAATAAGTAGATAAATAAATAATAAATAAAGACATTGTGTCACAAATGGGTCATGTCATTCAAACACTGTATAATGGTCTGGTAAGAATGAAAAAAGTAATTATTATTAGCTAGTTACACGTCCCCATTATACTGACATTTATGTAGGGAAATAAGCGTAATAGAATATTAAAGGAAGTCTACATTCTAGTATGTAAAGTGATTTCTTCCTGCATTGCAGTGCTTTATGTCATATGCTATTATGTATGCAGTGATAGCAATGAATAGAAAAAGCCGTAAGGAGTGCCACCACCATTCTATACCCTTATACAGTGGTCGAAGTGGAAAATTAGAAGTGGGGGTATGGAAACACAGAATATAATAGAAGTCAATGGGGATTTGAGATTTTTCAATTACATCAGTGGGAGAAGTGCCGGTATGTCATACCCCCGTATACCCCCCCACTTCGAGCCCTGCCCTTATATATATATTTATATTGAATTATGAATACCTTCCCTATGGGGGGTGACTATAGATAGAGGCACAGTAAATGTGTTCCTGAACTATATATTTGAATGCTCCTTCCCAATGTTATGCTCCTTTATCCGTGACTCTCCAGGTGTTGTCAGACTACAATTCCCAGCATGCTTTAACCGCATAGACAAATCATACCTGACAGACATGCTGGGACTGGGTATTTTGACAATACCAGGGCCTAAATTTACTAAGCAGGGAGATTAAAAGTGGGGATGTTGCCCATAGCAACCAATAAGATTTGAGCTCACATTCTCCATTATGTAAATGAAAACTTGAATCTGATTGGTTGCTATGGGAAACATCCCAACTTTTCGATCTCCCAGCAGTCTCCCTGCTTAGTAAATTTAGGCCCTGGAGAGCTGCAGTGTGCCAATGCTTGCTGTCTCACATGACATAAGTTTTCACCTCTGGTTATCCAGCTAAGGACCATGAATAACCCAGGTTACAACCAGGAATGTTGAAACTGGGTTTTGGTAACCCACGATCACCCAATCACACTATAACAGTACCTGGGTTTTTGTTGTCAGCTGGGGGGCTTCAAATGTCACAAAGCAGACAATAACCAGAACTAATTCCAGAACTAAAATGCTAATGCTAAAATACTAAACTGATCTTCCTCTACCTGACAGGGTAGAACAATAATACTTTCTAAACCTAACCTTAATTACTAATTAACTAATTAATAAAGACAAAAATGATGTTGAACGACAAGACAAAGTTCCAGTGGTGATCAAGGCCGAAGAAAATAGAGCAAAGAGGGGCAGAACAGAGCAGAGGAACAGTGGAGAGGGGAGCAGAACAGGAGATAAGGACAGGACACAGGGGGTATATTTACTAAGCGGTGAGATTGCAGTGAGATTGGAAAGTGGAGATGTTACCCATAGCAACCAATCAGATTCAAGCTCTCAGTTTCATTTTACACACTGGGGAATGTGAGCTCAAATCTGATTGGTTGCTATTGGCAACATCCCCTTTTATCAATCTCACTGCAAACTCACCGCTTAGTATTTATACCCCAGGGAGTTCAGCAGTGACGAGTAAGGCATTTACATGCATATAGCTATTGGGATGGTACTCCTACCAATATAAGGTTTGTGAACCCTTTCTGCATTGGATTACACTAGCTTTGGCTTCTTGCCTTTTTGGTTTGTATGACATAAGTAAGTTTTTAAACAAGACACTCTCTTATTGACTGCTTTTGGCGTCATGGATAATCTTACCAAGCAGTTTTATATGATTTAAAACACTTTATTCACTGGGGGAATGCACTTTACTGTTATTTGTGGCGGCTGCCTCCAAAAAGGCTATCTTATCTATGTGGACGGAGCCTGATCCCCCTGGAATATCAGTGTTAACTTCCCGCTTAGCCTAACTTTTTCAAATGGACTGGGTGGAGTCTACTGTCCATAAGGAGCAACATGCGGCTTATGCCTGGCTGCCCTATATCCGCAGTCTACCCCCTGCCATGGTGGCACATTTAACACAGTGCTTCCAACTTACCCAATGGTATCAATGCAAGCTCCTCATGGGTTCTCGCCCCTTTTGATACCTGGTTTGGCTAATTTTACTTTTTATTTGCATTTCTCCAGATCACCGCACTTTGCTCCTTTTTTTTTTCTTCCATCCTTTTGTACTGCTAATACTTGTTCATATTTGTCTTTATCATTGGGGTTGTCCCGTTGTAAGCCCTTTTGGCTCCCTAGAATTTCATGGATGAGAATGTCTTTGTATATTTCGTTGTACTCGCCACATGTGGAAGAGTTGTGCTACTTCCTTTTGCGTATCTGTTTATTGTTCATGACCTGTGTTTACTTTCTCTGTATTTTGAACTTCGAACAAATAAAAGTATTATGAAAAAAACACTTTATTCAGTGTGCTATTTTATTCGTTTTGTACGTTGGAAGAGTAGCCTTTTTCTTGCATTTTACGTAGGTCGATTTGTTTTTTACCAATGAATATAAAAAATGCATTAATGTAAAATACTCTTGTGAGTTTTCAGACATTGTAACCACTAACATTAATATTTAAACTTCCAATAACCTGATTTCATTTTCCTTTATAGTTCTGGCTACAAGTGAAATCTCCATCGCCTGCCACAACATGAGCCAATGGGAAGCCCTTTTGAAGCTGACTGGTGTATACCAAGATCAGATCATTTCTCTCTACAGTGACCAAATTATTCCAATGGAGGTACGCCAGTACCTGGCACCATGGTTTGAGGCACAAAATTGGTAAGACACAGAAAACCTATAATTAATATTTTTTTTTGTAATACACATGAAACTTTAATGGCTGGGTCTGAGTTGAATTTTAAAAGTGTTGATCTGGTCCATAGTGTTGTATCGTATCGTAGATCCATCAACAGAGATGTTAGTATGTGCCAGAAAGTCTTTAGCTGACACTCTAGGATTCTTCTTCACCTCATTGAGCATTTTGCGCTGTACTCTTACATTCATCTTTACAGTACGGCCAGTCCTTGGGAGAGTAGCGACACTGATGAACTTTCTCCATTATTAGACAGTTGTCTTACCGTGGACTGATAGATATTGAGGCTTTTAGAAATACTTTTATAACCCCTCCAGCTTTATGCAAGTCAACAATTCTTAATCGTCTTCTGAGGGCTCTTTTTTGTGAGGCATTTTTCATCAGACAATGCCACTGGAGATGGAAGTTGTTAGAGTATATATATATCTGTATGTATAACACCCACCTTTATTCACCCCCTAGGAAATTAGCTGCAAGAAATCGGGTGTTGGCCACAGTTCATTTTCAGAATCTTCTAGAACACCTTGATACACAGTACTGTCGTTTTACACAAAGTGATGAAATAATACAGAAACACAACTTCTGGAAGTTTAAGATGAATGTACAGGTAACTGTTTTTGTAAATAGCACAATAATGCTGGAAGACTGCAATCACTCAGATAATTGCATGATCCAGTAAATCAATTATACAGCCCAAAACAACATATTATTAATATATGACATGACAACCATGAAGGACCTGATTCAGAGTTTTTTGCGCAGTATCCGTGATATTCGGAGTCTAAATAGATAGAGGCTCAGACTTCTATAAGCGGAGTCTGAGCACTGTGTGCAGCAGCACTCGGTGCACATAGAAGCCAACAGAAGTAGTTTGTGAAAGAAAGCCAACATACTACTTATGTCTGCTTTGATGTGCAGCGTGCGCTGCTGCACTCGCACAGCATATAAAAAACAATCCCCAGCACTCATGCTATTCGCCAGCGACAAACTATGCTACTTTATATTTAAAATAAAATTACAGAAACGTCAATCACATACATGTGCACATACATGTTTAGCCTCCAGCCACTTACAAGGCCTTTCTGCTTATGGAGGTCCTAACTCTAAAATTTTTAAGAGCCCAACTTTGGGACACATACCATGTATTTCCAGACCAAGTGCAAAGTTGGACTCTTAAAAATTTAGGACCACCATAAGCAGAAAAGCCTTCTAGCACCTTACTTAACAGGGCTAATCACTGAGAAAACCTTATATTTAAATGAGAAAAGGGGCAAGGAACGCCCTTTTCTCATTTAAATAATGCGGATGCTTAAGGGCGAGAATGCAGGCTTTGCGTCCGCATATGAGCCAGATTTCTGATATGCGCTTGTGCAGAACAGCATTTCACTGCGCATCCTCATGGTAACTATGAGGAATGGCAGCTCTGAATCAGGTCTGTAGTATCCACTACATGACAATTATTATTCAGTATATGGCAAGAACTGATTAGTGACAATACTGACTAGCTCATTAAATGCAGGCTATCATAGACTACATTCACATTTGTTCAATCAAACAAATAATAAGGAATGTATCTATTAGATGCTTTAGTGGTACTGATGCATTTTTTAAGATAAAAAAATCGCATTTTTTAATTATATTTAATTTTCCAACAAAAACATGAAATACAATCATATAGACGTTCATCCATAATTTAGTTTATAAATTAATTGTTTATCATTGATTGATTTAAATTGATAACTCGTATTGGAGTTGTATTATATAACCCTGTGGTTTATGATTTATCTTCCATATAATACTTTGTACAAATAGCATATTACTACAATTGAGAATGTGTATCTGAAGCGCTACTATTTCCTCTTAAGGTAATGAAAGGATGCACTCTAAACAGAAAAACTATTATATGCAAATGCAATATTAATAATTTAATAAAAAAAACATACCAATACTTAATACAATGAAATAAAAGCCCATACCAAGCAGATGTAGTGGGTAAAACACAGCAGTCCACCAATGGCTCAGAACCCGGGTAGAGTGATTGACATCAATCATATCCATATATACGAGAGGGACAAGGATAGAACGAAGATAGTGGGTGACGTCATTGCGCATCGCGTGGATCAACCGTAAACAGTGTCATTATGGACAGCCGTCAGATCGCCTACAGGAAGTGCATCCACAGGAAGTTACATCATCTTAACATCATTGAGTCACTATATAAACACGGACCTATAGTGCTACCATTACGGTTCTGAAGAAGGGTGGAGCTAGCCCGATACACATTGACCTAGTAACCTGTGCCCCTTCCATAGCCTGGTACCAGCACCCTTCCCCCGATCATTCCATCGCTCTACCTGGGTTCTGAGCCATTGGTGGACTGTGTGTGTAAATTATTAATCTTTTATTCTTGTTTTCATCCTCTCCTTTTTTGCATGAGGACTGTCTATGAAGAACAATTGCATCTTATGAGATTTCCCATTCATTTGCATATAATCGTTTTTCCTGTTTAGAGTGCATCATTGCATTACCTTAAGAGGAAAAAGTAGCGCTTACAGGGTCCACACATTCTCAATTGTTTCTATATTCTTTTTAGAAGATTGGTAGATCTTCCTCATAGTGTGGATTGTTAGCTGCACTTATATCAGTGCAGAACATACTCCTTTATTTTCCATTTTTGATAAGCATATTATTAGTTTTCCTCTTTTTTTTTTCAAAAACATTTTTATTGAGTAATTGATCTTCTAAACTTTGTTACATTACAGTGTGAATAACAATAAAATTAGGAAATACAATATACTAATATATACAAGAAAATTCCAAAAAGTACAAGAAGAGCAATCATTTTCAGTAAAACAATACCTGATGCATGAATATCTAAAAACGAAGCCTATCCGTAGAGAACAATGGGTAATGCTGACCATACACTAGTGAGATGCATCGCAGAGATACATGCAAGATTCAGTGATTAGATATGTGACCACGGGAGTGCACATCACATCATCGCAGCCAATATCAGCCTGGTGTATGGTCAGCCTAACAAACTCGGCTGATCACCTAATTAGAATAATGAAAGAAAAGGAGTGGGGTGGGGGGGAAGGTATTATGCAAATTCAGGAAGGAGCGGAAGAGTTACCCTTCCTCTAACGAGACTAATACCAGGAGTTATAATCAAATACCTTAAGGATCTCCGTGTTGGTCTGCCTGTAGTGTATCCAGACGGAAAACTTTTCCTGCCTCAACATCTGGGAATGCTGATTTACAGTCATAAAGACCTGTAGCTCTCTACAAACTTACAAACTTCCATCAATGAGGGAACAGTGGAGAAAATCCAAGGATAGTAGAGAGAGTTGGTGTGCACCACTGGTATAACCCATTCGCCATCTCATATCAGATCTGATGATTTTCCTTCTCCTACACTCCTCTTCCCTTGTCTTGTTCCCTGTTACTGAGGGCAATTTCTCATACCCCTATCTTCTTCACCCAGTTCTTGTCTATTCTCACAGGAGAGAAATGCTCTATTCTTACATTTAAATGAATGACAATTGAAGATGATTAATAGATAACACAAGTTCACAGATGTGCTTTAAATAATATCATTTTATTGCAGATATATCAAGAGGAACCAGAGAAGCTGGCAGAAATAATCCAATGTATCCTACTTAAGGAACAGAAAATTCTTCTTGATGCACAAGAAGAGCAGGTTTGATATTTGTTTTGCACTGTAAGTTATTGGAAAAGGTGCAAGGTTTCACAGTTGTGTTTCAAATAGTGCAGCATTTTTATAGTTATTAAAGATGTAAATAGTGGCTCTTTAATTGTGTACACAGTAAAAAGTTATCAAAAGTTAAAAAGATCAGCCTCCATGAATTACACGTCAATGCAGAGGGATGTCAATAAGTGGGCTATCTCTCTACACATCTCATATGTTATCAGACATTGTCATGAGATGTTGAAATATGGATCTGAGCAGTTGGTGCTGTAAGAGTAAAGATTTGTTCCAAGCACTATATACAAGAGAACTATTTAGTACTTGCATTTTACTGCACTGTTATGAGGTTTTTAATTGATTAATGTTTGTTACATTGTGAATCACCCCTCCCGTTCCATTATGTTTTAGTGTTTTAAGCAGGTAATTGGAATGGGACGCCACTGTTCCTGCTGTGTGTTTGTTTCAGACACTTTACAAAACCTGTTTGACTTTGTTAAAAGCTGGTTTCATCCATCAGGCCCATCTGGTGTCTTTAGGCCTTCAGTTTAAAAGCAGGCTAAATAGTGTAGAATCTGTGGACCAGATTCAGGCTTTAGGCACTATTGACTTACACCCAACTTATTCAAGAGTGAGCAAAACCATGTTGCAGGGGGGGTAAAATGTATGTTATTGTTTTTATGCAGGGAGAATACTTTATTGTTACATTTTGCACACAGATACTGACCAGCGTTACTGTTACACTGTTATTACACTTGGGCTAGGAAACATCATCTTTCACCTCTAATACTGTTTGCAACTTATGAACTTAAACTCCCCTGTAATTCAACATGGTCAATATTTCTTAATGGCTGAACTGGTCCTGTGTGAGGATGTTCTAAAGCTGTCAGATTAAACATAAAAGGGTTAGTATTGATTAGGAGAATGCAAGCAATTTGGCATTAAGGCCATCTATGAAGAAATACACATATATGAAGAAAAAACAAATAAAATCTGAGTTAAGTTGAAAGAGTACATATATGTTTAGCAAAGTTATTTATACACCCGTTTATTTAAATGCTGTTAAAATATTGTCCTGGGTGTCTTCATTTTAAATCCTTTAACTATTTTACTGTTCAAACTCATCATTAGGTAAACAGTCAGCAGCCACCGCAGACACCTATGGAGATGGGACAGCAGTATAAAATTGAGCAGCGTGTTAATGAAGCAAAGGAATGTGTTCAGGTGAGTGAACATGGTTAAACTGGTTAAAATGGGGTTTATTATTGAAAAGGTGAACTGTATAGAATTGGTAGATTAATGTTAGCACCTTTGGTCTAGAGATTCCCAGACACAAACCCGACTCCCCTGAATAAACCTTCCATATGAAACTTATTTCTGCCATTAGAATTTTCCCTGCACACAGCCCCCTCTTCCTGTAGACTGTGCTAAGGCACTTCCTAAACACTGTCCCCAGTATAATAGTATATTAGTGAGATCCCAAAGTCTACCCTCCTGTATAATGAGACCCGCAGTCTGCCCCAATTTATAATAATGAGACCCCCTGTCTGCCCCCCAGTATAATGAGACCCCCACAGGCTGCCCCCTGCATAATAATGAGATCCTCAGTCTGCCCCCCCTGTATAATGAGACCCCCAGTCTGCCACCCTGTAGTATAATATTAAGACCCCCAGTCTGCCCCCCCTGTAGTATAATAATGAGATCCCATATACCACTTATCTGTACACATGGGAGGCTCTGGCTGCAGGACACGGATCTGTCACAGTAGTGGGAAAAAAAATTATCAAAATGGCCACCGTGGCTGGTGATTGGCTGGCTGCAAATCTTTGCAGTACCACTTGCCTGCCCCTCACACAGCAGGGGAAGAGACAGAGAGGAGGAAGGAAGTGATAGATATTGAAACTGCTGTATTCCTGGACATTGTATCCCAGGAACAGCACTGCTCCGACTCCGGACACTCCTTTAAATTCTCAGACTGTCCGGGTGATTCCTGGGCGGGTGGTAACTCTATGGTAGTTATACTGGTGCTATAGAAATTATTATATAGTCTTATTTCCACCATCATGTATCTGCATATAGGAGTTTGGTATCCGTCACCAACATTTTCCTAGCAACTTTTAGATTGCCAGATAAACACACGCCTTTGTGCACTGTCACGTTGTTGTGTCACAGAGTAAGCATACTAGGTCTACAATAAGATTACTTAGGAAATGGTTCCAGGAGTAAATAAATGAAATCAATAAGCTGCATGTTGATACATCACAGTAAAGGCTTATGTGGTGGTCATATTTAAAACAAAGACATGTTACAAAGGGGCCGCAGCATGTACTGTCTGACTTCCTTTACTGATTCAATTGTCTGTTGCAGTCTGTAGATCAAGAAGTCAAATTCCTGGAAGAACAACAAGAATTTTTTCAATTTAAATTTAAAAGTTTTAGCTGTACATGTGAGTATATGCTAATTGTTATTCTTATTTTACACAGTAGAATCAGGAATGGATTTGGTATATTGATCATTGACTTTTGTTAGTGTTCAAGCTTATCAGGTCTACCACCCTTTTACGGGAAGGAAACAATATAAAGAAATATAGGATGATGTCTCTTGCGCTGGTGTATTTACAAAATATAAATGTGTATTGAATATTATTACTTTATACTGATGCAGAATCGGCTCCTATACCTGAAAATACTGCTGAAGGAATTCAATACAGATTCTACATAGTATTTCCGCCAGTTACAGTTAAATGCTTTTGTTAAATACCAAATACCTACGTTAAATGCAATTTGGCATTTCATGATCTCTTTAACATCTTTTTAAATTACAGCTGGGCCTGCTTCAGATCCACACGTCAAGAAAAAACAAAAGGAGCTTCAAGACCAACTTAATGATCTGGACAAAAAACGAAGGGTGAGAATTGTTGTTAGAATATGGGACCCTCAGATATGATATTGGCAATATTTATGCATTATTCTCAATGCTTTCATTGATACAGAAATGTGGTAAGTATTTTCAGTAAAAAAATAGTAGCAATACATTAATAGAATAGTAGACCATTGTATGTTTGCATGCAGCAGCCTACATAGTGAAAGTACATACATAGCATGGAATACAGTGTAATGGTATACAAAACAATAACAGACATGAGATTGTATACAGCATGAGGTACAATGCCATAGCATACAGTAACAAAACATGCAATACATAGCATGAGGGTACAGAATAATAACTAAGGGGGTTATGATGTGTATAATGTATTACACTGATGAAGGAGGTCTCTGCTCGTGAGAGCGTACATGTTACTTACATATGTTAGTGGTCACATATTGTAGCACAACCTATTCTTCTTAAGAATGAAAACTAACATTTAACATCTCTGAAAGAAACTCTCTATAAGAAACAATCTACTGTGAATGATTTATTTAAATTACATTGTGAAAACATTTACCTTTATACACAACACACTGTACTATATGCTTCCGGGCATTGACACTTCCTGAAACATAGGGTGAGATTTGGTGGATTATTTGATCATTTAAGCTCTGTAAAATGACAACTGTGTGTCCATTTATCCATTTACATACATGCCTATGGGACATATTTTCTAAAATGTATTGTATAATGTCTCCAATGTGTGTGCTATAGGAGGTACTGGACCGGATTAAAGGACTGCTTGGTCTGTGTGAGACTCTTCTTGGATTTCTGGAACAGGAAATAGCTGATTGGCAACAAAGACAAACCCTTTCATGCATTGGAGCTGACACAAACACTTGTCTTAAGCAGCTAGAAGCTTGGTAAGTTAGAATGACTGTTGTCAAAGTGCTACACAAAATTTCAGGATTCTTTGGACATACCAGTAGAGATGGCAAATTCTGACTTTTCTGACTTTACTGTGATTGCATTGCTCCCTGGATTGCTCTGCTCATTACTGCTCATAAACCCAATATGACCTCTCCTGTTATAACTATGCAGCGTTTATAAACCAAGCTATTCAGCATATGAATGTTCCATAAGTACATAGAGACAGGAACTTATTAATTTAATATGAATAATAATCACAGTGCTTAATACAAAAATTATAATAAAAAGACTTAACCAGTTTCTTATAAAAATATAGGGAGAAATACAGAAATTTATATGCCAGGTTCTGATCCTGGGGTTAGCAGAATGAGTCTGGGCAGGGGTGTAGCTAAAGGATTAAGGGCCCAGGTGCAAAAGGTCAGCATGGGCCCCCTCCACTTACAACAAAAATATACTAGAGAATGTTAGCAAGAACCTGATTGGGAGCTATGGGCAACATTTCCACATTTCCATTCCAGCAGTTTCGTACATATAGGACTAAGACTTGACCTTAACATTTATGCACCGGCCCTGCAGAAAATGCTTTACTCAAGCCACCACACTTTAGTAAGACTTCCATTACATGGCCTATTAAAACACAGAATAAACTGTTTAAAATAAAGTCTAATGTCCTTATTTAGTTACATAAAAATAAAAGTAAAGAATAGTGCATTTTCCGCCGTCTGGGTTCAAAATCGAGTGTGGAAGCACACTCCATTTTGCTAGCCCTACATAAATTGTGCAAATCGGGTATGCACAGGGTAGTGGGGGATGGTTTTAAAAAAAAAAGAAAATAAAAAAAATAACAGACTTACCTGCATTTTAATTAAAAAAGGATTCAATGTTGGAAGAAGCAGGTATGGGGTCACACAGTGCAAGGTGGTAAAACAACAACATGATCATGGCTGTGCAGGGAAAACTGGCACAGGTAGTGTTGTTTATTTTGCTATATATACCGTTTTGTGTGTGTGTGTGTGTGTATATATATATATATATATATATATATATATATATACACACACACCCTCCCTGAATAAGCTCTAAAGCATTAGATAACGGACATTAGATAACAGATGAAGGACAGTTAAAGGGACTGAATATTTCAAATACTTCTTCAGCTGTGAAGATATCTACACGTACACGTACATCTCTGTAATTCTTATTTTTTACGCTTTCTAAACCAGGGTAACAAAGACTGTTGAAATATTTCTCCAATTGAAACGTATCTTGGGTGTGCTTAGTGAGCTTTCAATGCAGGTGACGTATGAAGGCGATCCACTGAAAACTAACCCCGAGAACTTGCAACAAAGGCTGCTGGAAATGCTGTGTTGTCTTGTACAGAAGTAAGTGGAGTAGCCTGGTTATAGTCTTTATATAATCTTTAGCGCTTCTTCGGCTGTTGTTTTAATGACCTCTGTAATTCTTGCCATCAGGTCATTTGTAGTGGATAAACAACCAAGCATGGCCAATTCATTTAACCGACCTCTGGTGCTGAAAACCAGTACACAGTTCTCTGTGAGAGCCAGGTGAGTGGGCCATAATGAGACAAAGACAGTGTAACTTTAGTCTGTCTGTCTGTACTGTATATAAAACTAGGCATTTTTGGCCCATTGTAAATGATGATTGGGGTCGCAAAAAGTATACCTGAGTAATCACTCTAGTACCCTTATACACAGAAAAGGGGGCATGTAATTAGACAGAAAGCAGTAACAGTAATTTTAGTTATTTGATACCAACAAATCACAGGTTAATGGGATCATGCTTGTGTTTCTCCATATGCTCGACAATGCGCGTTTTCAACTGCTTAGTTGTTCTCCCAATGAATTGTAAACCACATGGGCACGCTATGAACACATTTTTAGATTCACAGCAGATTTCTTCTTTGATCTTAAATATTGGTCTTGTGGTGTTGGACTTACTGTAAACTTGAGTACATTCTGCACGCTACTCATTTTGGTGGTTTTGCAGGCTACACATTTTGTGCAATACTTGAAACCTGGTATTCGATTCTGCATATTGTCTAGCCAGGTTCCTTGTGTTATTGTTTTCGGAGGCAGAGCACTTGGAGCTAATATTGACTTTAGATTTTGTGATCTCCTCTATAGCATGCAGGGTTTTTCTGGAAGTATCTTTTTTAAGATCCCCAAAAAAGTTTTCGAAGAGCTTGTGTTTCATAGTCATGTATTTCAGTATAGTTTCACCAAATACGACAGTATTATCCATTGGGGATATTCCGCAGCCAATTTGGGTGGTTGTTACTAGAGGCTGGCATGTAGTTGTATATGTAGTTCAGAGTTAGCTTCCAGTTTTCTTCCGATGTTATTGCGCCCTATATTTTGATAAACAACGAGTGACATGATGTTGCTTATCACTAGAAAAGATTTGCCACAATAACCTGGCCAGCAGGACCAGAGAGTGCATGCTCTAAGCCCTATGGCACGGGGCATGCAGGAAGCACGTGAATAAGCGCCACCAAGATAAAAGTGCTAATAAGGACATTGGGCAGGAACCACTAGAAGGTGGCAATACTACTAAATTACACGTGGCAGGAACCTCCAGAAGCTAGACAACTGAACTGAAGTGTATAGTTTTATATTTTATACAAGCCAGTAAAGAAAGAATGGCCCACTAGTGATTTTTGCAGCAAACACCAACTTGAATCCAAAACACCCAATAGAGTACAATTATATATCCAATTGAGACCTAGTATGAACTACTAGTAATAGCTCACATAATATCTGCAGATCGTTGGACATTTTCTGAAATGATATACACTTTTGTATCTCTGTAAATTGGATGTAATTTGTTGATATATGTTTAGTAATATTTGCTTACTCTGCGCATATTATATTATATTTTATTTGTGTCTTTTAAATTTTGTGATTTTTGAATATTCTAAAATAAAAAAAAACTGATCATCCAAAATATAATAATCCTATAATAATCTGATGTGTACCCTACGATAGACTATATCTATCTATGTGGGGAAAGATTGGTGTCCACCACTCCCTGTTGCCTAGCAACCAGGAGCACCACTCCCTGTTACCTAGCAACCAGGAAGACGCTAAAAAAATACCATGTGCTGCAGGTGTGACAGTTCCATGTCACTACTGGCGGCCTCTACTGAGAACCCAGCACGAGGCTTCCATGTCACTACTGGTGACCTCTACTGAGAACCCAGCACGA
>JABWIB010000070.1:122973-143894 GCA_016617825.1 Platyplectrum ornatum | reverse complement strand
CCTCCCTTTACCCTTGTTTGTCACCTTCTTGATGTGGTGCCTTTAGCCTCTACTTTAACCCTCAGTTTGACCAGGCTGTATGGCAACGCTCCGCCCTCGCGCCAGGGCCCAGTTATTTATTTGCTACGTTTTGATTATACCGTATAAGCCTTCCTGATTTACTGTTGTTACCCTGTATTTTGCTCTCGGTTGCTGTAATGCCATTTGGCCCTGGGCCAGTTTTCTGTTTGTTCTTTTTGAAACCAATAAACAAAATTTATGCAAAAAAATATATTAAAGCAGATGCACCACTTTAACCTGGAGCTCCTGATACCCAGATTTATACCAGACACAATTGTTAACTTCAATTTGTTTAATAACACCATTTTTGACTGTTACAATAAATACATTTCAGTAAATAAATAAATATATAAATTAAATATCAATAAATATCATAATATAACATAGTTATGTATAAATACAGGTATACCTTATAAAGCACATATAAAAACAATATTACACATGAGAAATCACTCACATCAAATTAACATGGTAAATACTATGTGTCTATATTTAAAATAAATATTAAAAATTGTTCATCTTTGAATTTCAAACATAAAATTGTTGAGTGTCGCTGTTAAAAATACAACAACAAATGTAAATAACTAAGGGCTGGATCCAGACTTAAGATCAGAATCTGTACATTATACTAATGAACAAATTTTAAGTATCTGCTCTCCTATGTGACTAAGGCACCCATAAGTATTTCTCTCTTAATATCTTTTGTGAATACTAGATCGCGCACACGGGCTTAGCCAAGCATGTGCGGGATTTAGGATTTACTTACATGACATTACAAAGTCTGGATCCGGCCATAATACACATACACCCTATATTGATTTGTGTATTAACTGTATTTATAAAACACATTTATGTTCATTACTAAGCCATAGATTTGTTTCACAGCCTGCATTGGAGGCACACATATTACATGAAATATATAATATTTCTGAATAATAAAACCAGTGTAACTCAGGCACTAATGGATTTTATGTGATCATTTGGATTGCCAGGTGAGAAGACTCGAGCAATGAGGCTGGTGGCAGACACAAGCGGGTATCCAATATGATTTAACACAAATTGGTCTGTATTAGTATTTGGAGGAATGGTTGCATGTTGATCTTCAGACATTTTATACCCACAATCCTGTAAGAAGAAAAGAAAATAGAACTTATGTTATACTACAGTATTTAAATAGAGAGTTTATGTCTAAATATATATATATATATATATATATATATATATAATAACACAGTAGCTACTATCCGGGGTAACTTATTGGCATCATCTTCTTTAGTCAAAAACACAACACAGTAAATGATTTATTTCAGTTATTCTTATCAATGATCATTTTACATTGCTCTGGACTCTACTACATTATTGTGACAATTCAATGGTTTTAGTAGTTTTTTTTTTATTGGAAACCTCACTATTCTCAAGGTAACATACATGCAAATGAATATATTCCTATAAGAATTATTGCTACCATGATACATAAGAGTTTGTGCATGTGGCTTCAGTCGCCCTGCATTTAACTTGAACAAACTAATTGTTCTTATCTTTAAAATACATTATTTCCATATGCAGACACATCCCTGAATCCAGGCTGAGGAAAACAGCTTTTATCAGGGTCTGCATCTGGCCCAATGTTTGTACAAAATGTTTCATTTAAATAAAACTGATTACGCAAAATGACATTATATTTATTGTATTATGTCTATTGTACAACATTTGTTTGAATTTTACACAATCGCCCACATAAATAATTGCATTTTGAACACTAGATGTCCTAAGACACTTAAACACAGACCAGACTTAACAAGTTCAATATAGGTAAACAAAACCAGCAAAATATATTAGGGCAAGTGTGTATACACCAATGAATAGATGTGTTACTCTAGTAAATATTAAAAGTTTTTTGTTTTTATAAATTAATATTCATCGCATTTGGTTGCTGAAAATAGATGTATTTAAGGCCCTTTATGGATAAATAAATATACAAGGCAGAGCTCTGATTAGACTTTCTTCACGTATTTTCTTAAGACTTCCAAAGAACTGATGGGTGTTTAAAATACTAACAATCTAAAGTGATAAGTTACGAGTAAGTTTGTTCATCTGATCCATGTTAATGGGAACCTGTCAGACATTCACACAACCATTTAATGACACTACAGGCGAATGGTTCAGTTAGTATTAGTGGCATCACTCAGAGATGTAACTAGTAACTAGAGTAACAAAACGAAATGACTTGAACCCACACAATATATGTAGTATATGTAGGAGCAGAGTTTTGATAAATAGCTTACCTCTAGACGTTCCAGCAGAGCTGAGATCATCTCTGTAATTCTTACAATGTCTTGTCTGGAGTCGAGTTTTAAATCTGACAGTATGTTCTTATAATATGACAGTATATAAACGATGCGCTGCAGACAAGTCTGTAAAAGAGATAAAACATGGCTTCTAGTAGATATTTATAACAAAGAGTTGTAGGAACATTAGTTCAGATTCCAGGTACCAGTGACAGGATAACACTTTTCTCCATAGATGAACGTGGCCCAGTTAATGAATGGATTCCTATTACTTTATAATACCCTGACTATCATTTATTAGTGAAGAACTGATTTTTTTGCTATTAATATCAGATGAGAGAGACAGAGGTAACAGATTTATCTACAAATACAATAAATGACTTTCCAAACTATTGTATATAGGACTCATTAAACAAACAGTCAGTACTAGAGGGCTATCATCATAGTAACAGAGATTCAACAAGAAGTCTTAAAGTTTGCAGTGTATTAGACAGATTCTCATGTAAATGAATAATCTGAACTGGCAAATATAAGACTCACAGGGTTGATAATAACAAGTAATGAAACAAATGAATAAAACCGTTAGTGGAATTTACAACTAATAAATCCTTATCCTATGTTATTCCACTGGGAACCACTTGTTTCCTGGTGTCTGCAATGTTACCTGTGGGGAATTATAAAATAAAAACAATGGTAATTCCGATCAGCACACAAATATTTTGTGCTTCACACTTTTGTTATGTAATCAGTTCCTGCTTAGTTAAGAGTCTACAATGTCATGAACATAGGTCTGAAATGTACCGTAAGAAATATATGAATACCACGGGTAGACTTAGCCAGAAATATAGAATAAACCCACACATATGTGATTATGGGCTGATCCTGAGTGGTGCAGCCGTCTGCTTTCCAAATTGAGCAGTGCCAGTGCGCATGCTAAGAACGGAAGTGTCTGCTCCACAGTATTTAAATGAGAAACACGCAACTCTGGATAAGACATACACTGTGTGCGCATTCAGTATATGCACAAATATCAGGTCCTACATGTATATTATTTACCTTTTCATCTACAATTAGATGTTTAGGTCCGCAGTGATGGTGGCACTCAATCCTAGGAATTTCATCTAAAACTAGATCTTTCATGGCCTCCTGCAGATGAGAAAACAATACATATTTTACATTTTATATGATCAGTTTATGATTAAAGTGAATATATAAAGAGACATCTGTGCATTTCTATAAAGGTTATACAGATAATAAAGCTTTGCCATCCATTAATTGGCTTTTGAAAAATTTTTACTTAAGTACAAGCAAGGAAATGGTAACTTCAATGTGACAGAGACTTAAGATTCCATAGCATAAAAAGCGCATACTAAGATAGATGCATGCGCCACAATGAAAAAGGCTTTGGAAGCTAGTCTATAGGAAAAATATTTTTCATCTTCTAAATAATACTGTCAATGATGATTAAATCAATAATTTATATGTGTAGAAATTTCAGTAATTACTACACAATATAGTAAGAGCATTCAAATATTAGAAAAATAGTTTTAGATGATATTAATATGTATGTAAAGCATGCTTACCGTACTGTTGTAAAACTGGAAAGCCATGTCATTCAGATTTCTAGAATGGTCCTTGATCGCTTTCCATGAAGAGTGAGAGCATTTACCTACAGGACTGCAGTCACTCATGTCATGGAATAGGCTAAAGACAATAACTAGTAATACCCCAGGATATCTCACAGGCATTTCTACTGTTTCAGCTCAGAGATGTGAAGGCGCAATCAGTGATGTCCTCTACAGAGCTGTTCTATGCACTAAGAATGGCTTACTGTTTTATACACAGCCTTTGTGAGTCACACAGCTGATAGGGGCATCCCCTTGTATTAGTATCTCAGGTATGGGGCAGGCCCACAACTTCTACATGAAAGCTCTGGTGACAGTATGCCTAGAGAGAAAGAAGGCGGCTGAATCACCCAATTGTTTGACAGGAGACTTTTATTTGTTGTTATATCATTGCACAACAGTGAAGAAATTCCATTCATTAAGGTCCTTCTGAGCCTTGTTTCAGTTTCCTCTCTTTCAGTGTCACCTCATCTGTGGAATCCTGGTCTTTAATTGACCAATGCTTTTACTACTGCAAAACGAATAATGATTCTTTTATTAATGGTGCAATAATTGTGCTCCGTAGAAATACCTAACCATATAATTATAGTCAGGTCATTATTTAAGAAAAGACTGCCAGACACTGAAATAAATGTTGTAGAAATTTGTCTTCATTTTAACCAATCTCCCTAAAATAAATGAATGGCATCATAATGGCATCTTAAATAGTAAATAGCCTAAAGCTAAGGTTGTAAGTTGGATTCCTGGACAGGACCTTATCTGTGTGGAGTTTGTATGATTTCCCTGTGTCTATGTGGGTTTCCACCAGGTTCTCTGGTTTCCTCCCACATCCCAAAAACATACCGGTAGTTAATTGCCAGCCAACTAACCTGTCCCTAGTGTATGTGTAATTACACACATTACCCCTGTGTATCAAATTCCCCATCCCCTTTAGAATGTAGATTGAGGGCATGACCACTGTTCCCCACCCATTCTGTCTGTCTTTGTTCCTCATTGTACGACATTTTGTTGCACCTAATAAATAAGCGATAATACTAATACTAATAATAACACAGTATAGCCAGGTCTGATCATTTTATCATTAGAATTTATTTGAGGGGTACGTGTCCTCCCCAGCGCTCACACGCAAAGACTCTATACCGTGCAGATCTAGCAATAGACTGTAATTCATTTATTGGCTGTTTTCATTAAATTTTTTGTTAATAAAGAAATTTGATGAATTCAGTAATTGATTAATTAAGGTAGCTCAGATTCTTTTGGGTTTGCTATAGCCTGTAACAACTGTGTAAGATGCTGCTATTATAGTATTATGTACATGCCTATTTTAAATGTACATATTATCTATATTATTATGTATCTTTCTTTCTTTATTTTATTACATTTATTGATTGAACCTATTACCAAGTTTAAATTATATGTGTATCCCCCAAAAGTTGGTTGTCCAACACAAACCTTAGTCCAGCCCTTAATCCAGTCTAAGCTAATGAAAAAAATACAGGGTTATAATTAAAATATATAAAAATACAATCAGCAACAATAAACTATTTTGATATGTTTAAATAAATACATTCAACCAACAAGCAACAAAATGTTTGCTTGTATTGATCACATATTGCGATTCAAGAGTATACTGTGTACTGCGTCCTAAGGAATGTTGTAACACTAGTAAATATTTAGATTCATAAATCAGGGAAATGAATTCATGAATGTGCATCCATGTCAGCCATCTGCACTAGACATGACTCTGCATGTAGTAATTAAGGAAATTACATCAGTTTCATTACAGTCTGGGAAAAGAACATTCATGTTCTGAATTTCCCACGGGATATTACCATTTTAAATTAGGCAGATAAATTCTGGATTGGTCTGCAGCAAAAGATGTTTTTTGTAATCTATTTAAATAAAGATTTTTTTTTATGTTATCATCATTAATATGGTACATTGCTAGCCCCAAAAATGACTTATCATTTTATTATTAATTATTATTATTATTATTTTTTTAACTCTTTATTTTCAAACCATAGTCAGGTTGAGCAAAAGGCATAGCATTATAAGACAGGGGACTAACAGGAAGTCCCAACAAAAACAGTCTGTAATTACAACTAATCTTGATCTTAAATGCCACTGAGACTATAACCACTGCTCCTCCAGTAGTATAATAATGTGATACCACAGTCTGTTCACCCTGTAGTAACCGCAGTCTGCTCTCCATGTTGTATAATAACATGACACCACAGCCTGATCCCCTTGTAGTTTAATAATGTGACACCACTGTCTGCCCCCCTGTAATAGAACTATCGCCAAACTTCTTAACAACACTGAAAACTCTTTATTTTACACTACTATTGATAATTTTTAATTATATTTACATGTCACCCCCTTCCCACCCCCAACTCTAGGGATATCTTACCCCCACAGTATTTTTTCTTTTTGCACAATGGTTCACCCATGACTAATCTTAAATGTTATTGGGACTTAAATGTCATTGGGACTATTACCACTGTCCCCTGCACTATCACCAATCTGCTTAGCGACCCTCATGCTGATGGAGGCTGAATTTAATCAGCATTGGGTATGTCACTATACATCTAAGTGACCACAAAAATTATTTTTACATGTCATCCCTTCCCACCCCACCACTAGGCATTACCCTCACAGTATTTTTGCTTTTTGCACAAGGCTTCACTCGTGACTAATCTTGGGCTTAAATGTCATTGGGACTATCACCAATGAGGTGATAGTCATGAGGGTGAAATGTGCTGCAGGTTACTCTACGTATTCCACAGTACTCATGAGGGTGAGATGTGCTGCAGGAAGAGATGTGCTCCTGGAAGAGATTGTATGATCAGATGATGAAATGATGAATGATTTTTATTTGAAATTCGAGCACAATGCCTTAAAAGGTCACAAGGTATCAAGTATACAAGGTACAAAGGTACATTTGGCACAGACAGTGGCATAGTATAGCGGACAAAAATTTGTTTATAATTGCGAGGGATGTAGCTAGGAGCCGAGGTAAGATGCATCCACCTAGCAGAAGCGCACCGGAAGTCCCTATCATGCTATTTGAAGCGATTATCTATTCATTGATTCATTCTTTGATGTGTATGATTAGGGTTTTGATACACCAGAAACTCTGTAGCTTTTATTGAAGTGACCATACCATTTATTTAATAACAGGTAGCTCCATCAGATTAAGTAGCAATTTGATGCTCATTAAGACATGACAGGGTGGTAACAGGCAGAATGGGTGGGCAAGGGGGCTTTGCCAGCAAGCTTACAATCTGTAGGAGAGATACATAGGGACAAGTCCATTATACAATGGTCCACATACACAAGGGATAATTTAGTCAATTAACCTACCAGCATGTTTTTGGGATGTGGGAGGAAACCCGGAGAGCCCGGAGGAAACCCACACTGGCTTGAGGATAACATAAAAACGCACAGATTAGGACTGACTCTGGATGAATATTGTTGATAAGTAAAATTAGGACTTTCCAAAAATGCTCTTTCAAACTCTACAGGATTGTTACTTGAAATTTTGTGATCCCCACCAAACATTTACAAACCATGCCAGGTGTACCCATCCTCAAAGTGCTCAGCCACTTAACCAGTTATATGAAAAAGAATCATCCTGTGTATTTGGAAAATTGGAAATATTATTAATGTAAAGGGGGCACCCCCACCAATATCTTAACGCTGTGGTTCTTTCCTTTTTATCTCTTTTCTAATGTCGTCATCATTGTCAACATATTTCCTGGAGAACTGTTCTGAAGAATTAAAACAAAGCTTGTTGCTGTAGTTAATCTAGTTCATGGGAATTCCCCTAGAGGGTGCCAGGGATTGTTGTTTTGGTACAGTAGCTTATAGCAGTAGAGGCATTGATAAAAATATACGGTAGAATGATTTAAATAGAATTCCTTCTTAATTTGATGCTTATTATTGTAAAAAATGGCATTTGTAGTTTAACATTACTATAAGAAAATCACCATAAATTCAATAATAATGGAAATATAGAAGTGTCATGAACAGTGATAGGTGGGATTTGCCCATAACTAGTGACCTTTTCCAGTACATCACAGACATACGGAACAATGCATGTTAATCTATGTAAATCAAATGACAATGTAGACTTTTATTGTGAAATGTTTATTTCTAATGTCATCATGTTAAAAGCATACTGACTGTTGTCCATAGATTTCCATCAAAACCTTTTTGTTTGCATGTCGTGAATACTTTTGTTTTGCATCTATTACTTAAACTCTTTAACACAAATATTTGAAGATAATATTACAGAATAATTAAATAAACTGCTATTTGCAGTTGTTTGAGTCGTGTTATTATTATCTAATATTATATTTATGATTTATTTATCTATTTATTTATTTATGTAATTTATGTGCTTTATGTATTTTTATTAAAGTATCACTTGGAGTCATGTAGCTCTTTTGGTTTATTCTTTCAGTCATTGAAGTATAGCTGTATGTTTTTAAATATGTATTCTGTGGAGTTTGATTCTATGGGGTATTTTTGCTTTTTTATTTTTATCAACATGTTTATCGAAATGTTTTAAGGCTATAAAGCTGGCCATGCACTACAACGATTCTCAATAGTGCGATTATTGTTCCGCGTTTGAAATCTCGTTGTAGTGATGCCGTTTTTTGCATTTCACAAATGAAGATCTTTCCCAAAGAAGTCAGATGACACGGGAGGAGACTGGCCGGTGTCCCAAATGCCATTCATTGAGAGCTACTATATTTCACAACCTCTGGGACTGTTGTAGGATCCAGGTATTTTGGGGTAAAATCTCTTTTATAAAACTGAATTAATATTGTTGTAGTGGATGCCCAGATTAAGGTACAGAAACAATTACAGGGTAGAAGAAGCTCAGGGTGTAAGGGGGTACAAACTAAAACATAGACAGAAAGAATATTAAAATACAAACTGAAAAAAAGAAAGATGTAAAGTGTTTTTTTATATTTTCACCATGGAATTCTTACTCTGTATTTACTTTTAGATTACTCCTATTAACAGCATCATAAGAGTTGCATTAATCCATTTATGGATGAGAGAAATGAGTCAGTTCTTTCACAGTACTGAGGTCATGTACAAATTTCAAATCTCAAACATGGTTCAACATAAAGTTATTGAAAGATTGACTCGAGGATTTGCTTTCTGTTGTTGAGGTTGTTTGGAGAAGAATATTGTGTTTGGCTGTTCTGACAGTACCCTAAAATAAGGGCATGTGCCATCCACTTTGGAAACTCAGACAGATAAGTGGACAGTATCACGAAATCAGCAGCTTGATAACCTGTGACAAAGAGACCTATAAGAAGTTTTTCATAGGGGAAATATTTAAACATAATTAGGGCTAAATAAAGATTATTATGTTTAAATATTTCCCCTATATAAAATTATTATGGGATAGATTGACTTGTGATTGTGTTAAAGTTATCCGTATAAAACTAGTTTTATATGATATATATAGAAATAGTGAAATTATTGCGCAGACCTTGTTAGTGTAAGAGGTACCCACTCATCAATTTAGGAGTATTTCATAGTAAGGGCAAAATGAAAACAAATCAGCCAAGAATGCAGAGATAATTTAGTATACTCTAAATGAATATACTAGTATATATGATCAAACTTAATTGTTAATACAATTTTATAAGCAAAACATCAACAATGTGTAAAACTTTATACATGTATCTCAACCATTGTAAAATAAAAAATCACAAATACTTGTTATTACAGAGTTTGCTAGCGAATTCATGAATTAAAAAACATAATCACTGCAAACAAACACAAGAAAGTGTAATGCATAATCATTATGCAATGAAATTACACTGAGACATCACACAAAATTCAAAAAGCATCAGAAAATAAAATGAAATGAATAATAAAAATTGTCTGTAATAAACCTAACACTGGTTTAAGAAGTACAGTAACCAAAACTGTTACTATACTGTCTGGTCTGGAACGGTAATAGGTCCAACTCAAGTAACACCATTGGTTCAGAAAACATGTTGGAATATATGAGAAAAAACATATATTTAATCTGTGCTATGGTGTTAATTACTAGTTAATGCTGATAGTAGATGCTGATATATTGTCATTGAATTTAACACTTTGATATTTGCATTGCCCTTGATGTTTCATATGTTTTGTTAATTGGCACGTTTATATCCTGCTATTACACATTTGTAGTTTAATGTGTAAAAATGAACGATTTTATGTTTTCAAACTATGCATTGTACTGTTATTAAGAAGATCTGTGTGGGCATAAGGGATATCTGGAGTCATGCACTGGTAGAAAATCACCACTACATCACTCACAAAAGGGACTTGGTGAGGGCACTGGGTTAATGATGACAAACACACATGGCATATTCCAGTAACACCCTCACAGTATGTGGGGAAAGCACATTATGATAAAAAATGGTAGGTTCTTAATTAAACTACCATTAATATATAGTCATAATTATTCAGATCATTATTAGGAATGTGTGTAAGTATAGTTTGAAGAAGGTTATATTAGTGCTGTGTCATTATTAATAGTATTAACAGGCTGTGATGTGATCCACAAGTGACCCATTAACCTGGATGAACTATAAGCAGATGTCAGATATTGTACAGTATAGAAGTGAAGCAAACATATTAAGTATAAGCAGCACACAGTATAGCCAATGCTATTTAGTATCTGTTTCTTAAATGTACTTGAAATGTTATATGTTTCTTTTAGTACAATATTTAAAATAAAACCAGTTTACACTAAGTATTAACTGCACACTTTAAGACACCTGCTACCCCCTACTTACCTCGGAGGGTCTACAGCTTCCAAAAAACATGGAAATAACAGAAAATAGATGTAGGAATGTTATTTTACCCCAAAGATCCATTTAGTAATAACTACTAACAGCTACACATGAAAAAATATATATACCCTCCAAAATCAGTCCAGTTCGCACACATTTGTCTTCTTTGTCATTTTAATAAATTTTTCTATGTGTTTACATAATATATTCCTTTGTTCCCCCAACTGTATATAGTAGAGAAGTATCTAGTAGAGAAGTCTGAATAACTCTCCATTACCCTTAAGAATATACATTCACTTAAGGCTGCAAGCAAAAGAAAAAGATAAAAGGGACCCACAGGACTGCGCTAAATAAACAATCCGCAATCAAATACAATCAAATAAATACAAAAGGTACTCAAGCAATGTGCGTCAGTGTCCAATATAAGTCCAATTCACAGTAGATGTTCAATAAAAGTTCCTCATCTTCAAATGCAAGCTGGAGATTTTCAAGTGTTCCTCAAAGAGAGAACATATACAATATGACTTGATTGTTCATTGAATATCTACTGCGAATTGGACTTATATTGGACACTGACGCACATTGCTTGAGTATCTCTTGTATTTATTCGATTGTATTTGATTGCGGATGGTTTATTTAGCGCAGTCCAGTGGGTCCCTTTTTTTCTTTTGCTTGCAATACCATTTTGGGGTAGTGAGGTATATACCCCGGGACCATATTCAGGTTGCTGCTTTTGTGTGTGCGCTTATCTCTGGTTTTAGACTCTTGATTATTCACTTAAGGCTATGACGTTCTAACACAAATATTTTGTACAAATGTTGTTCTACAGTACAGTTGAATTTTTAGTGCAAATATAATAAATTGTGCAAATTTCACCCTATAGTGCCATTAGTACCAACTAGTTTGTGCAAATTCTATGCTAGTAAATGCTTGATGCAAAATCTGCAATTGTGCAAGATTTCAATGTCCCACTAGTGCTGAAAACTAAGTGCAAATTTTATTCTAAAATGCTGGAAAGCAATAATATGTTTCTACTAACTAAGCAATATACTGATAATGTAGCATACAATCATGCAAATCCCCTAAACGCTTTGTACAAAAATAGCACTTAAAATGTAAGCAAGTATACCAGCACTATATAGAATACACTAGGCTGTGTGTGCAATGATATCTCACAGTTAATTCTCAGATATAATACCATGTATACTATATTATTTTTTCAATGAATACCATATTATAAAATGAGCAACTGGTTCATAAAGCTAATATGCATGCACCGTGAGAGCTGGATAGTTTTAATGCAAGATAGTGACCCTAGCAGCTGCACTAGTTGCACTAGAAATTCACAGTACTGTAGAGCAACATTTTTGTACTAGGTAATTGTGTGAGAATGTGCGTAGTGTAACTGAAACTTTAAGATACTACCTGCACTCAACTAGCATATTGCAGCCAAGCAATTTACTTTCTGGAGAGCTATATCTTGGATTAAATATACTATTACATACCATACCTGGCATTTTTTCTTAACCTAAGTGGTTACTCATTAACATTTGTTTTGATATAACAGTCAGACTTCTGACAACTGCCCCCTTTGCTTTAGATTGTACTTTAGATTTTAATTTGTTGCCATTTTAAGTGCAAAATGATCGCATGTTGAAAATCCAAGCCAGAATTGAGTGCTCAAACTAAATTGGCAGGGATGGATCCACCACTGGGCGACTGGGTCACTTTCCCTATGGCCCCCGGCCTCCCACAAAGAGAGACTACTAATGGATTACTTTTTTCAATTTCTTCAGTATTGTCATCCTGATTTTTTACATTGCCATACTTTTATGCCTATCTGTTTCCCATGTTCAAGCTTGGATTATTGATGACATTATACCCTTGCATTCATTACCTGTTCTTTTTTATTTTTTACTTGTATATCACTATATATGGCTCTACATGTTGTTCATGCATTGTCACCTGCTATGCTGTGTAGTATCACCTGCTACAATAAAAATATTATTAGAAAAAAATGATATTGCCTTTTTAATATGGCAGCTAGGAAATAATAGTTGTATCTGATTGATCAGGTATAATGTATGAATGGACATGGCTTTATTTATTATCTAAAAATGACTGTGGTGGTAGGTGGAAGGCATCAGATTATACTGATCTTTGCAGTGGTAGGAAGTGATCAGAATATACTGCTACTTGCAAGCTTTTATATATAATACAAAACACTTGATCATGAAAACTATGATCATGGAAACAGATACCTTATTTTGTTTCCGCGCAGGAAATGGTATGTGACAATATGACAATCCTTCAAGAATTGTTTAAAAAAATTTATATACACAGTGTCAAAAAAGGTTGATCATGTAATCTTTCAGCTTTTGTTGATTATTATTTACAGAAATTTGTTATTAATTTAAAATCTCATCTTAAGACACGCTACACTTATTACAAATTATCGAAGATTTTGTTTGGGAAAAAGACTACACTTTCCTCACTTTAGATGTCACAGCGTTATATACGCATATCCCTCACAAAAAGGGTATAGAAACGGTGGATTTATTTCTGCAAGAGGACCCTAATATTACATTTGAATTAAGAAAATGTATTATTTCTTCTATTAGGTTTATTTTAGAACATAATTATTTTCTTTACGATGATCAGATTTATTTGCAGACCTTGGGGACGGCGATGGGCACCAAGTTCGCCCCGAGTTTTGCGAACCTACACATGGGGGCCTTTGAGGCCGAACATGTGTGGGGGGGACCCTTTGGGACGAACTTGGTGCTCTATCGCCGTTTCATAGATGATTTATTGTTTATTTGGAGGGGAACAGAAGAGGAGGCTTTAGCTTTTGTTGATTATTTAAATTCCAATGATTATAATTTAAAGTTTACAAACACCTTTAATAGGTCACATGTAGATTACCTTGATTTAACGATTTTTTCCAAGGGAGATAAACTTTTAAGTAAAAATTATACAAAACCAGTAAGTACAAACAATTATTTACACTATAAGAGTGGACATTATCGTCCCTGGATATCTAATATCCCGAAAGGCCAATTAGGCCGTATAAGAAGAAACTGTTCTCTGGATACAGACTTTCAAGAGCAATCTGAAATTCTTATAGCTAAATTGAAACAGAGGGGCTACCCCAGCCCAATCATGGAGAAAGCTTTATCCTCCTTTGCGGAGATTAAGCGAAAAGATCTACTAACAGGGATGGTTAAAGATAAAAATAAGTCTAAACAACAAGTCTCTACTTATAAGGTTGGAAATACTCAGAACACTAAAATAGAAACGGTATCATTTATATCCAAATTCAATAGAAAATCATTGATCATTGATCAAAGATATTGTGAGAAAGAACTATAGTCTTTTGTTATCTGATAATGTTCTGCATAAGGTTCTGGACACTAAGCCGAAGTTTGTGTTCAGGAAAAATAGAAATTTAAAAACAATTCTTGCTCCGAGTGGTATAAAAAAGCATCAAATAACAACAAGGATACCACGAATAGCAAAATGTGGTTAACCAATAGTCCGAAAGGTTGTTATAAATGTGCAAGAAAAGTGTGTCTAACCAGTGATTTTATTTTGCATAGAACCTATGAAGTCACCTCTAAAGTGAATAAACAAACGTTTAAGATTTATGATTTTATTAATTGTCGGTAATTTATTTGTTGCAGTGTTCATGTACCCTGCAGTATGTGGGGAGAACCACTAGGCCCTTGAAATGCCGCCTTAGAGAACATAGACAGAATATACTAAAAGATTTAACGACGCATAGTGTATCAAGACACTTTTTAAACGTACACAATAGAGACCCGAGTTCTTTTACAATAGTAGGTTTGGAAATTAAGAACACGAAGAAGGAGGCGACAGATATACGAGACTCTGTCGCCAAGAATTATTTTGGATGTTCCAGCTACAAACTATTTTTCCAGATGGTCTAAATGAAAATTTAGAATTGAACAATATAGGAATAAATTGAGGATTATAAATCATTGAGTTAATATTATTTTGATTACATACAATTCTTTTATTTTTATATTTATATTTATTATCTTGTCTCCTTTTTTTTAATAACATTTTATTCATTATTAATTATTTTTTTATGGTGGTTGATGTTTATTTACATTTAGATGTACATATTGCTATTGTCAATAACCTATTTTCAATGGTATATTTACTATTTAAATTGGAGTGATATCCTTTATATATATGCTGTAGCTGTTTGTTTGCAGAAGGAGCAAACAGGAACAAGGGTGCCTTTAATTCGCTGAGGCTAATTAAGCATCAGGTGGTCACTCTCCTTAAATAACTCTCCTTCAGGACACAGACTTCACATGTGGCTTGAAAAAGTCTGACCAGACGAGACGCGTTGCCTTGTTTTTCCGTTGGCTGGTCAAAAGCATCGGGACTGTAAAAGATAAAGTGGACTGCAGGAGCGCTCATTTATTTATGCATGGTAATCTTTTAAACCCGCCTTCTAAGAGTGGTGTACCGATATCAAGTTGGACTCTGACGCTGGCAGAACTTCACAACATTGTGCACGCTGCAGGACGGATAAGCCGTGCCAGAAGTGTCTCTTCCAGGTATCCGGCAGGCATTTAAGAAATCTCCCGCAGCACAGCGCGGGTAAGCCGAGTAGGATTATTCTTTTTCCCATACACCGGATAATTAATCACAGCAACTGGAACGCGGTTGTGGACTGACATTTCTTTAACAACTCAAACCGGCAAGTACTTTTACTGTGTGTATATTTGTCACCACTAAGGCGGTTAAATATTTCCATCTAAGACTCACCATATGAAGTGAATTGATTGAGTTCTCCTGTTCATATATATGGGACACAATAACATCAGGAACTTGTTCCTTTAACATTTAGAGTTGGAATTCTCTCTGGAGTTGGCCACTCCATATGAGAGCCTTTTTGAGCACGGAGAAACGTGTATGGACTGATTTTTCTGGTACTCTCCTTTTTTCCATTTTTATCCCCTTGCACAGCCTACTATATTTTAATATGTGTATCTTTTTATTGTGTCATTTTATGTGTATATGTATTAATATATTTTTATAACATAAAATTTTGTTACATTGGAATATATCGCTCCAATTGTCTGTTTTTCAACCTTTCTTATAAGTATATTAGATTTTTTTAGCGCACAATAATTTATTATTTACATATTTATATATACCTTAAGGAATCATCTGAAATTCCTATTTTGTGCAGCTTTAAACATCTTTTCTAAATTAGCACTAGTAAATTATATCTATACATCTATTCTAGAGATATTGCATTCTCCCACTTCCACCCAGAAGCTCTCCTATTTTAATCCTAACTGCCTTACGGTGCATTCTTCACCCAATCCTGGGTATAGGTCCCTTCCTGGGGGATTTTTAGCAGCCTAGTATAAGCTACACTACTTTAAAGTCTAGTTGCACAGAACAAGGTGAACAAACCACACAAGGTCAAGGTGTTCGCTGGGGTGATGTAAGGCTGGGTGCACCCTACCTGACTGTCTGACTGTTTATTCTATTTACATTTACTATTATTAACACGCTAACTTGCTCCATCCTCTAGGCCTCTCATTAAGCTGCCTACATTTATTTATCCTTTTTTATGTATATCCAGTTGCCTGTATCTATCCTAATATCCTAATACATCTAACTTAAGCAGAGATACCAGCATGGGCAGATTGGGAATTCAAAGTGGCCCTGGAAAAAAATATGCAAGAGGCCACACGTGAGACCTTGCCTTGTGGCAACTAGACTTCAAAAGTAGGTTCAGCAAAGGGTAGCTTATCCTTAGATACCAGTTGTGCATTGAGGGAAGCTGTGCGATATTTGTGCTTATTCCTGCTGTTTTTATTCTTGAGTGTTGTCCCCCATTTTGTCTGCTATGTACTGGTCTGACAACCCGTTTTGGAAACATAGCACATTACAGCTGTTTATAGAGTGCCATTCATTTCATTCATTATATATAAATATAATATGCTAAAAGTAATGTGAGGCAGAGCCCCCACAATCCTTTATCTGGCCCTGAATTTTACAAAACATTTCTATTTTTAACACGTGTAAAATAAAATATATTATCTTTAAATTCATCGATGAAATGTAACCACTGTATGTTATGACTTTCATTTATCCATAAATACCACAGAAAGCGTGATAAAGCATTAGTCAGCTCTAAACAAAATGATGACTGTGACATGTCACTACTTTTTATAATGTCACAAATCTACAGTATGTTCCTTATCTCTAGGCTTGCCATAACACTTATCTGCTTACTTCCCATTTACATTTGATGAAAGCCGTGCTCTCTGCATTTTGTCAACACGGAAAATAGTTTCACTTAAGGTTAGTAGCGTTGCATAAGCATATTGCAATGTCAGTAGTTTCATTGGCAAATGGCCAAAGTGAAGTGTCCTGGGCAATGTGGGTCAGTGTTTCACAAATCACAGCATGTTTCCACTCTTAGAAGCACCTCCAGCGCCCATACGCTAGACATAAAAAACCTGTTACATAAATTGGCGGTTGCTCAATCAATATAATATATACTGTAGGGAGATGCCTCAGCACACTGCTATTACCCAGTAAATAACTATGCCATCTATCTATAAAAGACAATTCAGAAACTTTAGTTACACGCATTTGCTCATAAATAATAACCCAGCCACCACTATCTATAGGGCTGGTTTGTGACCCGTTTGGAAAAAGCAAATGGGACATAGAGTCCTTGGGAGGATTTATCCTTTTATATATGTATAGGCCAGCGGCAGGGACTCTCCTCATACTTCACATTGATTCACTTTGATTGAAGCTTAAGGTGAAGTGGGACTATTATCAATACAGGCTGAGACTTGCTATTGTCAGTAGGGCTACAACAATTGACCCCTGACAGAGTACATTATCATAGGCACTGGACAGTTTATGCATGAATTAATTAATGCAGAAGATATGTAATACTCTGATGTCCAGATGTGGAAATAGCTCAATTTGAGCTGCACAGGCACATTATGTTTCATCTATATCTACATCTAAGAGGTAGGGCTGTATTGACAAATTTCATTATCCTAACACTGACACACCTGGCTGGAAGCTGGAATATAGAATTTCGAAATTATTGTGTGAATAAAATTAACCCTTTGGAAACCAAGGCCTATATATACTAAGCGGTGAGACTGCAGTGAGATTGAAAAGTGGGGATGTTGCCCATAGCAACCAATTAGATTCAATCTCTCAGTTTCATTTTACACACTGGAGAATGTGAGCTCAAAATTGATTGGTTGCTATGGGCATGAATTCACTTTTCAATCTCACTGCAGTCTCACCGCTTAGTAAATATAGGCCCAAGATATTGGTTGTGACTGAAATAATAGAAGATTAGAATATACTTGTCCACTGTGCCCTTTTATTTTATTACTATTGTCACAAATTTTCTTACTATACTCTTCCCTACTTTTAATGTAAATTAATAAAATTATATGATTTTATATATTGATGTACCGGTGTAAAAAACAAAAAAAACAAAGAGCGCACCAATTATAAGAACCAACATTTTCTTTTCTCTGAAATTCTTAATTAATATGTTCTGAGGTAGCACCGCCTTGGCTATATTCATGTCAACATGGTCAAGAGTGTGCGGCAATGAATATTCTTTAAGGATGTACCCTTGTGACTGCACAATCCTTTTAAGTTTCTTTACTTACTGTAGTAGCAATAACTATGCCTGTCCTCCGGTCTCTCTTCTACCTCTATGTGCTAAGGGCTGATTGCTCGGTTGGTTGACATATAGAATGGCAATAGTTAAAATAGTTAAATAAGGATGTTGTTTTCAGGTTTCAAATGCCTTATTTCAATACGGTTGTTCCTGCCAACCAAACAGAGAATAGAGTGTGAGGGAGACAGAAGAGGACACATCATACTGCATTCCCCAACATTTTGAATCCTCAGCGATGGCAGGTAAGTATTTTAAAATCGCAACCCCTAGTCTGATCCTTACCATAACCCTCCTCTTCTATTCCCTTAACCATACCTTTTTCCTTATGTTAAGTGTGTACTCCTTACAGCATAACCCTAACCTCCCCTTGTACAATCCATCCCCTCCTTACATTTACCTCTTTCCAATGTTATTATCCCCTAACTATAAATGATACTCTTTCAGCACATATTGATATAACTTACACAGAAGTTTTCAAAATACATCTGCATTATTACTCTTAAGTTAGTGCTCACAGTACAGTACTTTAGTTTCTATATAATTATAGTAATAATATCTAGTTATATATTTCAAATATGTTGCTTTAAGTTTTACAATAAATTCCTTTGCTGACTCATACACAAGTGAAAAGAAAAAAAAAATCACACAATGTTTTGGTTTAGTGTAATGTATTATTACAACTAAGATGATGTAACCAGGAAGTTAATATAAAAACAAGTAAGCTGGGGCTATCCATATTTCCCAATGCCTTGCTGCTTCTTTTTTTTACATTACAGTTTTCATATTTCGATCTGACATGTGAACTGGTAATGTGACCTTTTTTTTAATTCAGTAATTATTGATTAATTAATTATTTTTCAAGACAATACAAACCACAAAAAAACAAAAGGACAAAAGAGCAGTGACCATCACAGATGGCAAAGCTCAAAATATACAATAAGAACAAATACAAAGAAAAGAAAAAACTATCCCCAAATGCTAGCACCAAGGATATTTAGAATGCAGATGGCTGTCAAAAGACAGAAAGTGTACCCTAAGGAGGAGGGATAAGAGGGTAGGAGTGTACAAAAAGTCTTAGACCTTGGAGGAGGGACGCTCAACAGGGAGAAGGAAAGTATCAGCTAGGGAGAGGGAAGATAACAACAGTGAGGTGTATACAGGTAGACATACGATGCAGGCATGGCGTCAGAGTTTAACTACGGCAAATCCGCTGAGGTGGACAGACAATAAAGAGATGACAGAAGAGAACCATAGCAGGGTGAATGGCAGGGAGTGAGTCTAAAGTGTTGCAAATACAGTCCCACACTGCAGACCAAAAAGAGTAAATAGGGGACAGGCCCAGAGGAGGCGGAAGAAATCCGCGTCAGGGTGATGACATTTAGGACAGACAGCATCAGGTCTTAAGACAAGTTTTTTCATGCGCTGCGGTGTGTAATATACTCTATGGAGGAGATAGAGATGGATTTGTTGAAACCGTAGACACGCTGTGGCATCCCTGGTGCACCCGAGCATATGAGTCCAATCATCATCAGAGAGTGGACCTAAGTCCTGTTCCCAACGGCTACGTAAGGTATCGAGGACAGAGGAGGAGGGGTGAGAGTGGTGTGTTTGCCAATGAGCAGCACCTGTAATGGTGTGTGGAAGGGGAAAGAGGGAAGGAGCAGTGTGAGAAGCAGGTGGTTAGAAGTATCAAACTTGACCCAGGGTAACAGGTGAGTTAATTGGGACGCTATATAACAGAATCGGAAATGGGGCAACGCCAGTCCACCGTCATCCTTAGATTTACAGAGAGTGGAGATTTGCGGGCAGCCCAAATAAATGAGGATTGGAGGCTGTTAAGGTTGGAGAAATATCCAGCGGGAAGTTGCCCATAGCAACCAATCAGATTCCAGCTCTCAGTTTCATTTTACACACTGGAGAATGTGAAATCAAATCTGATTGGTTGCTATGGGCAACATCCCCACTTTTCAAGCTCACTGCAATCTCACTGCTTAGTAAATATACCCCATAATGTCTACATTATAATGCTTAAGCTGAGTGAGGACCAAGGAATGTTTAATGCGATCATTGAGTCCTCTTGTATTCCATGAGATAAATGACAGACAGATATCACCCCCCCCAACAATTAAGGAAGTCATGAGAGAGAGCAAACATAGCATATGCCCAGCCAAAGGGTACACATTGTAATCAGAAATTTAGACAGGGTACAAAAACAAGTAAGTGCTAGCAGTTACAAAACCAGTCCCTAACCCACCCTGTACATCCAATGGAACAATGGTGTACCTAACCCCGAAACCTGAGGCATAAAAAAACAAGAAAAGGAAACAAAACCTAATACTTCCAATCATCCAAACGAGTCGGTGAAGGGAAGCCACCTCCAGGTGGACAGCTCCACAATATGTAATCGGGGGGG
>JABWIB010000070.1:106324-122813 GCA_016617825.1 Platyplectrum ornatum | reverse complement strand
AGGGGGGGGAAGGAAAGTGAGAGGAAGGTAAGGGAAGAGGGTGGATAAGCGGAGCAGCACCTTACTCGGGAGGGACAGTACCGAACAAAGTAAGTCCACGCAAAGTACTTGACATCAGTCCGTGATGAGACGATCCGGAGAATCAGGTAGAGGAAAACAGCCGGTGGTCAAGCGGTGAAGCATCAGGCCTGAGGATACGGTTGGCCCCCCAGCCGGTGGTCGATCCAAGTCGCAGCCTCCCTCGGTGTAGCGAAGATATGTAGAGTGTCACCATCCATAACTTGAAGGCGGGCAGGGTAGAGCATGGCGTATGGTAGATCCAAATCGTGTAGGCGTTTTTTAATCTGGACGAATTGGGCCCTAGACTTTTGGACATCCACGGCAAAGTCAGGGAAGACAGTCACAGCCTGGGAATTGTGGAGAAGAAGATGACCTTTGGTGCGGGTCAGACCTAAGACAGCATCCCTATCCTGGTAGTGCAGAAGCTTGGCAATGAAGGTGCGAGGAGAACCGTCAGGAAGAGGACGAGATGGGACACGGTGTGCCAGTGAGGGGGGAGAGAGGGGGTCCGCAGGGTGAGGTGGAGGGGGTAAGGGTCCCCCATAAAAGGATGTATGCAGGAGAAGTGCGGGAGCTGAAGGCACACACGTCCTACTCAATGCTAGTCCAGGCTCCGCCCCGGTAATGTGACCTTTTTTAATGATTGATGTGTATTTTCTTTAAAAAAAAATCAGTATATTTACAGAAGTGTCTCCATAAAAATGTTCTGTATAACCTTTTGCAGGTTTGTAGGTTTACAATGTAGATATTAGAAGTACTGTAGCAATGAAGTTACTTCAAACTACTTTTTTTTTCTCAAAACTGTTTATTAGAATTTTGTATATACAGGAAATAAACAAAAAATAACAGAAATTACATGTAATCATATCAATAAGTAAAGCAGGTAAAGTATAAAAAAATATAAATACAACAAAATGAAAACAAAACCCAATGAAAATAAATAGAATGGATGCATGTCAATCCCCCCACCCTCCCCCATGAAAACCTCCCCAAGCTAAACATTCTAAGTAGTGCACAATTGCACAAGACCCTCATTACGCAGTAAGAACCATTCCGTAGATTCAAAACGACGAGATTTTGAGATTGTTTAGCAGAGGGCAAAGATTCAATAAAAGGTTTCCATTTGACATAAAGTTTAGAAACACCCAGATCCACATCAGGAAGCAGGGCACATCGTTCCAGGTACAAAGTATCCAGGAGCAGCCCCTGGAATGCTCTTAGAGATTGAGAAGTAATAAAATGATTAAGAATCACTTTTTTAGCCAACATAATCGCCACCGTCAGAACTGGTGAGCCCCAGGTATATCCCATACAGAAGACCATGCTGTCTAGAGAGAAAGCCCAGAACTGTCTAATCTTCCCACATTTCCATACATAAAGGTAGCTTCCCAAGCATGACATTTAGGACACTATCTGGACTCCACCGTATAGTGCCTGTGGGCCTGCGGGATATATGCTTTGTGCAGGAACTGGAAATTAATTTCCTGTAGCATAGCTGAGCGGAGAGAGAGCAAAGGACACCAATGGACCCTTGAAGACTTTCAGCCCCAGGTCCACATGGTCTTTAATACCTGAATTGTGGGTGTATTGAAATAGGGGCTGTTCATATTTGAGATTAGAGTAACTGTTGTTTTTGTAATTATGTAATGCTATGATTAAGAATTTGTAATCTGAACGGAACTGTAGCAATTCTATGGTATCTCCCAACCGAAACAATTTAAAGTAATGCACAACAAGTTGAGTATTACAACAGTACAAAGTTTACAGACTGATGTCCCTATTGATTCTGAGTCAGCCTGGCATATCTGTTTCCCTTTTATGCTGATAAAGATCACTACTTGCCCAACATGACTCCTTCTAATAATGTACAATAGGGAACTTGTAACATGTAACAGAGTGCTCAGGCACACACAGAATTGTGAGATCTATAATTCAAAGGCACCACATAATTTCCGCAGCCCTGTTCAGAGTGATAATAAATACATAGTATAACATATAATAACAAACATGAAATTAAATATAGCATGGGGTTTAATGCCATAGCACACAGTACCAAATATGGAATACATACATAGTGTGATAAAGAACTAAGAGGGTTGGGAAGTGTATAATGTATAACACTAAAGAAAGACAGGAGGGAGGAGATGGTGGCAAGTTGAGCTAGATAACAGGAGGGTGGGGGTCCCTGCTAATTAGAGCTTACATGCTAAGGTGAGGGTGGACACTACAGAAGACATTGGGATGAGGGGAGTTGGTAGAGTGATTAGGTAGAGGAGGGGTAGGCCATTCTGAAGAAGTGTTCTTAAAGTGACTTGGAGGGTGGTAGATAGCCTAATATTTGAGGTTGAGGTAGGCTGTTCCAGTGAAGGGGGGCAGCTCGAGTGAACTCCTGGATGTGTGCATGAGAGTTGGTGATAAGATGGGAAGTGAAGTGGCGGCCATTAGTGGAATGAAGGGGATGTGATGGTGTGTGGATGGAGATGAGCATGGAGAAATAGAAAGCAGAGAAATAGAAGAGGATAGGAAGCCAGTGAAGAGATTAACAGAGCAGGAAAGTGGAGGTTGTGCGATGGTCAGGAAGATGAATCTAGCTGCGGCATTAAGTATTGATTGTAGGGGAGATATGCAAGTTGTTTGGACGACACAGAAAAGGATGTTACAGTAGTCTAGATGCGAGATGACAAGAGAGTGAGTGAGCATCTTGGTGGCTTCAGTGGAGAGGAAGTGATGGATGCGGGCAATGTTACAGGATGAGGTGAAAGTGGCAGGATTGTGAGAGGGCGCAGATGTGGAAGAGGAGCTGGGGGTCATGAAGGAGAAGGAGCGGTCAGAGAGATAGGAGGTGAGCCAGGAGTGGACAGACCCTGAGAGTCTTAGGGACTGAAGGGTTTGGAGTAAGAAAGTGTGATTGATGGTGCCGAAGGCAGCTGAGAGATCTAGATGAGAATGGAGAATTGATTTTTAGATTTGGCAGTGAGTATAAAGTATAACAACTTTATTTCAACAGAGAAAAGAAAACCCTTATAAGTCTGGGAGCATGAGAACTTTAAAATTGTCTAGTCCAATCTGTGAATTAAAAAATGAAGCGTGTCCCAGATATCTATAGATGTCTAGAATGAAAAGGAAATAGTGTTCCAATAACACTGTATGTACAGTCTCTGCTTTCGATCTCGTGTCTAACGGGTTTCCCTACCAATATCCTTAGTCAGTTAATAACAAAGAATACTATGTATTAAAATCATAAACATAGAGTATTGATTAAGAGATGCAAATTTCTCATTTAAAAAGTTCAATGCGGCAAAAACAAAATTGCAGCAATATAAAAGATAAAATCGTGTCCCAATAGTTTTGGTTTACTAGCACGTTAACCTATTTAGAAATTTTCTAGACATATTGCTAAATTAGAAGCCGCGTTGTCTCAGCCATATGTGCAGTAGTCAGTATCAATACCTGAGTTATACTTCCTATTATGACAAATATAAATATACAGTTCCCTCATTAAAGGAGCCACTTCAACTGAAAGTCTGCGTTGAGTCCTTCTGGTTTTAGAGTCTTAAGATTATAGATCCAGGACATCTCGGTCCTCGCTAGTATGTGACCTATTGAACACCCATGTTTGCTTGGCTGGAAACTGTATGGTTGGCAACCATGTTTTATGTTCCTGGCATGTTCTTGCCAGCGTGTTCTTAAAGAACTACTGGTCCGCCCCATGTAATGCAATGAACATGTACATTCCAGCAAATACATTGATTTCACGTTATGACGTCATTTATGCAATATTCCTTGCCTGTGATGTTAGATCTGAACATTGAGGTCTCCATGTTCTGATTATTGTTAATAGTTTTGCATATATGACATATTCTGCAACGATAGAATCCCTTAAATTTTATTTTAGAGAAGCTTATGGGTTCCTCTTTATACGCACTGTGTTTAAGCATATCGCCTAAGTTCTGGCTTTGCAATATATGAAAGTTGGTTTATCCTTTATATATTCATGTAATAGGGGATCCTGTTGGAAAATGGCACAATTTCTTTTAATAATTTTCTCTATGCTTTTATGTAGACGATTAAATTGAGTAATGAAGTGTACTCTATTCTTCATGGTTTGTCTGTGTCACACTCTATATTTTCCAGAGTAGCTTTTTTGCAAATACAAACATTGTCTTTGCTGATACAGCTTACATACGGACAAGCTGCAGCACTTTGAATATCAAAAGATCTTTTCTGTATGACTAATTTACATCCTTTTGAAGTTCTCATGCACCTAGACTTATAAGGGTTTCTTTTCTCTGTTTTAGTCAGGGCAGCAGAACGATGTGTTCCTTGTTTATACAATTTTGTGTTTTTTGAATCAGTTTCTGTAGAGTGGAGTGGTTGGAATGTGGATTGGAGAGGATCCATGATGCAGTTGTCTGTGAGGTGGGTAATGAAGTTGTAGACCAAGCCCTCAATTAACTTGGAGGCAAAAGGGAGAATGGGGGAGACAAATATGCTTAAAGTGGAAGGAGAAGGTGCTTGTGGAGAAGGAAAGGTTAAAGAGTTGTGCAAGGTGTGAGCAGGTGGTGAGAGGTGGAGAGCAGAGGAGATTGGAAGGAATGGGTTCGAGTGGGCATGTAGTCAGGTGAATAGACCGTATGAGAGAAAGGACTTCTGTGACCGAAGCGGGGGTGATGGTGGACAGAGGTGGAGGGGAGTGGGGAGGGGGAGTTTCCACATTATGGATTAAAAAAAGTAAAAAGGTAGCGAAATCTGAGGCGGAGATGGTGGGTGAGAGTGGGGGAGAAGGGGGGGAGAAGACTGTTGAAAGTTGCAGGTGAGGGTTTGAGGATTGGGAAACTATTAGAGTTTTGAAGTAGGTTTGTTTAGCGGGGGTGAGGGTGGAGCTGAAGGAAAAGAGCATAAACTTGAAGTGAAGAAAATCGAGACGAGAACCAGATTTCCTCCATAGGCGCTCAGCAGCACAGGAGCAATTTTGGAGGAGTCTGTAGAGAGGAAAGGAGAGTGCCATGGTTGGGGGTTCAAGCATTGCAGTGGGACATGGGATGGAGGGCAGACTACATCGGGGGTGAAAGAATATCATGAGTGGAAAAGAAGGCTGGTGGTCGGAGAGTGGAAAAGGGAGGATGGAAAAGTCAGACATGAGGCAGTAGCGGGTGAAGACAAGGTAAAAAAATGGCCATGGTCATGGGTGGGGGAAGATGTCCATTGTTGAAGTCAGAGAGAGCTGGTTAAGGAGAGAAGTTTATGGGTGCTGGGGTCTAAGTGGTTATCAACGGTGAAGTTGAAGTATTATTGTAGGTAGATGAGAGGATAGGAAGTAGGGGAGCCAGGAGGCAAAGTTGTCCAGGAATGGTGAGTGGTGCCTGGGGGGTGATATAATACAGAAACCCTGAGGTTAATGGGGTGAAGGAGGTGGATGGGGCTTCAAAGAAGGAGAATGTGAGGGAGGGCTCATGGGGATGCTACTAAAGGTACAGTATACAGTGGGATGCCTATGTTGCCTGGGGTTCCCTAGTGCACAGGAGACGGGGAAGGAGGGGAGAGGAGTGATATGGATGAGGTTGGAGGGGTTGGAGGAGTGAGGAGAGGAATGTGGGCAGGAGGTGAGATGGGGTCGAGGGAAGAGGGTGGGTATGTGGCGGGAGGTGGTGGCAGTGGGGGAAGGAAACATTGTGCAGAGGAGGCAGAAAATTATTAAAAAAGATGGATATGTAGAGGAAAAGAGAGAGATCATCAAAAACAGCTAGTAAAGCAAAAAAAGAAGTATAACACAAAGATAAAACTAAGAGTAGAAAAGTAAGGCAGTAACAAATAGTAGCATAAAGCGGTGGGAGTAGGGGAACGATTTGCAGCTAGGCATAGGAGAATCCAGAATTCAGTGATACCTTTGCATTGCAAGCAAGGGGGAAGTCACACACCAGGTTTTGCAGGCACAGGCTATTGTTTTGGTGTCCAAACAGTGCTTTTGTAGTCGTTGTTTAAGGTATGTTGTTTCCTTCTGTTTCCCTCCTGTTTAACTCTTCAGTTTATTTCTGTGATCGACCTCCAGCTGTTCTTGTATGTTAACAATGACTAGAAACACACATAACACCTCTCTAGTGCAGATATCATAGCTTGCAGGTAGGTCTGGGCCCAGTCCAAAGTGATATTGGGACACTGGTAGGCAACCAATGCCTTGGAATTCTTTGGTCAGTATGAGCTACGTAAAATATCATGTGTGATATAGAGTCTGCCATAAATAAATAAATTGCGATCCGTTTTATGTTATCAAATTAACCCCTTTAGAATCCAAAATAGTATACCTTTTGTTACATGCACACATATTTCAAAAGTATTACTATTACCACTCCTTTTATTCCCCCCATTTCTCATTGATACTATATAATAAGTATATATTCTTACATTACTTTGTTACAACAGTTGTGTGTATGTGTCGGAAAGAACACTGAAAGAACTGGCTGAATGGCACACAACACTTTTCTACCCTAAAATCTATACAATTTTGTTATATGAAACAGTACAAGGAAGTGAACAGCGAAAAAGGGGAAGGGAATAAGCCAATAAAAAATAAAATACGTAAAGGAAAAAGAAAACACGGCTAGATTTTTTACAGTTTACCACAGATAATTTTTGTTTATCCAGGTTTAGAAAAGTTTACAGAATATTACAACAACAATATACAATATTTCAAATAAAAATATAAATTTTGAAGGGATAATTATCCCTTCAGTTAATTTAAGTTGGCCTAATACAGTAATTAAGCAGCGAGGACGCCAGTGAGCTACCAGGTGAATTTACTTCTTTCCTAAACTTGCATACTATCAAGTTGAAAATACATTATAATAAAATGTCACATACTATAACACAGGACAGGTGAGTAAAACCATGTTGGATTGCAGGGAAAGTAAAATGCATTTTCTTGTCCATAAGTGCAAAGTTTGTTACATTACTTGTTACTATGTTAAAAGTTCATCTGCCATAAGATTGTATTGGAGGCCACTTTGCTTATATCTTTGTATAATAATCCTGGCATATTACTGGTATAGTAAAACATGACATGATATACAAGCTAGAGTTTACTACTATTTTATGAACAAGCTATTTGTACTTCTTGTTTATTTATATTATGTTGTTATGCATCTTTTATAACTTAACAACTTGTTACAAAATGCAGTATAACTTAATACCCACTTTTATGAAGCACTATAAACAATATTGCAAGTAAATGTGGTACCATTGGTATATGATGATTATCTATGCAAATTATACCCCGTTCACATTACCAGTCTTGAAAAAGCTGGCTTAAGAGCCAGCGTGTAGAGCTGGGGAAATTGGAGCCGGCAGAAAAAGCTTTTTTGTTATATAAGCAGGGCCTGCACTGTTCACATTGAACCCTGCTTTTTGCTACCAGTACACATAATTGCTGTGATTGGCTGCTGCTTTGTTTACATGAGGGGAGGGGGGAGGAGGGAGAGACAGGCAGTGTTGTGCTGGAAACAGCTGACTGTGTGAGCCAATCAGCGCTGCACAAACACAATGGGAGAGGAAAGCCAGCTATGTAGTGTTCACACTGACTGAAAAAGCCAGACAGGAGGGCTAAACACTTTCTTTTAAGCAGGCTCTGAACACCAGCTTTCAGTAGCCGGCTTTTTGTAAATGGAGTATTTACACTGAGTTTAGAAGGAGGCTTTTTCACTGCAGCCAGCTTTTTCAGCAAAAAAGACAGCTATTTTGAGGTAATGTGATCGGGGCATTAGTTACCTTTAGGCTATTTTTTGAATTTTTGAAGGATTGCTATATGGTGGTTACACTGTTACAATTTGGTTTCTTAAACCATTATTGCATAGTTGATACTGGCACAGGTATAGATACCCTATGGCATAATTTATGCATTCATATTTATTTTTTTATTTATTACACTATACAATGATGTATATTTTAGTGTGTTGCCTAATAAGTACTTAAGAGACTGATCCAGCGAAAATGGGCACTGTACATACTCAGCACAGAAGAGAGTACAGGAAGATGGGGAGCACTGCTGGCTGCCTATCTGCCTTCGTATCCAAATGCTCTGCACTAAAGAAACAGGGAGTTCCACAATATGTAAATAGTAAAAGGGAAATTTTTCTCATTTAAATAGTCACAGTAGTAGTGTAAGCTGCATGCACATATGGCCTATGCTAGGTCCCTGGGTGCCCCAAGCGAGACCTAGTGCCAACCCTTAATGTTTCCCCCCAGTTCTATGACGGAGTTAGGTAGGCTAATTATTTGCATGCCAGGTTATGATATAACCTGGCATGTAAATGAAGGCATCAAGGATGTGCTGATGTGCATTATGGCTGAATGCCTGTATTGCTTCCTGAGTATAAATATGTATAAATGTGAGCCTTTTATACTGTCCACATACATACCTCCCAACATATGGGGATGTGGGGTCGGGACACTTAAGCCCCGCCCCGACTCCGCCCCCAGACCAAACCGACACCGCCTCCGGTCCGCATAAGTCCCGCCCCTTTTTACCGCCGCGAATCGCGGCAATAGTAAAAAATTAAAGATAATATTCATGTTTTTTCCCTTAGGGGGACAAACAGGGAATCGGGAGGGACAGCGGGACAGCCCCCCAAAAGCGGGACTGTCCCGCTGAAAGCACAATGACATACTTATCCAGATTTGTGAATACTTCATAGGACGTGCGCAACATCTAAGATAGGGGGGGAAATTTACTAAGGTTGTGTTGTGTCCGCGAGTTAAACTCGCAGTAACTCGCGGCGAGTTTGTTTATTCAATAACATGCGTGTTGTAGCCGAGAGTTGAACTCGCAGGCGTGTTTGTGCGAGTTGAAACGGCGAGTTTGAGCAAACTCGCCGGTATTACCCCCGAGTTTAGTCAAACTCGCAGTTAAGACTGGCAAGTTTAAGCAAACTCGCCGATATGTTGTCTAAACCTGCCTATGCGAGTTTCATTCAAAAAGCTTTATTGACAAATTTAAAGGCCGGCATATAATCAGCAGCCATTTTACAAATGTACTATTCTTTCTAAAGTCTGCCCATTTATTTTTTTGCCAGCACTTTAATTGTTTGCAGTGTGATAGCTAGGGAGAGGTGTATGTTTGTGGTATTATTATAATAATTTACACTGTTATATGTAATAAAATCAGCTTTTCAGTGTTTAATACTGTTATTGTGACTTTTTGTGAAGTTTAAAGATACATTTTATCTGGTGTGTTTTGCATCAAAATTAGTAATGTAAATATATGATGTATTTATTAATTTTTCTGCCATTTCTGTCAGTGTATCAGTGATACTGTGGATGTAACTTTATATATATTAGTAGTAGAAGCAGTGTGTGTACTGCAGACATAACACACCACTGTAATGAAACTCGCTGGGGTAAAGCAGGTCTATTTGTTTTGGTGATTAATTCTATTTGTCTTATCTTTCCTACTTTACAAATACGCACGGCGAGTTTGAAATCGCGAGTTTGACTCGCACTTAAAATCGTCGAGTTTGTTACAACTCGGCCTTAGTAAATGCTTGGAAATGCAAACACGCCAATGCGATAAACTCGCACTGGCGAGTTTAACAAACACGACCTTAGTAAATTTCCCCCATTACCTGCATTATGTATGCTTCCTTGGATCATACCAATAAAACATATGTTGCGTCCTTGCAATATTCAGTTGCCCCAATGAAATTGACTCTGAACTTTATCGGACTTCTCCATAAATATGTGCCACACATGATCTAAGCTTTCAGTTATATTGGGGGATGTTGAAAAAAAGATTATAAAAATATATCCAGTGTATGAAATGGAATAGATTTGTTATGTGTAGCAATAAAGTTTTAATGTTTACAGCAAAACTAGTATAGCCTTTTTGCAAAGATGTTTCATCTGTCATAGGACTTTTTAAATAGCTATTCACTGAATGTGAAAATCCTAATAGCATTTGCGAATAAGGTTTTGTGCTTGATGAAAAGGATTACCATTCTTATACCCCGTTCACACAGACTACCCTGGTAAATCTGTTTTAAATGAGAAGGGTTTTCAGCTGTGCATCTGAATTACCCTGGTAATTAACCCTGTTCACAGGGCTGAATTACCCTGGTAATTCACAAACTACCCTGGTAATTCATCATTCACACAGAACCAGGGTAGTTAGTAGTAATTTCCGTGCTGTTCACACAGAGCACACTACCCTGGTAGTTCAGTTAACCCGGGAAATTGGCTGAATTACCCTGGTAATAGCCTTTGGTGTGAACAGGGTATTAGGGGTATATTTACTAAGCGATATGATTGCAGTGAGATTTGAAAGTGGGGAAGTTGCCCATAGCAAGCAATCAGATTCAAGCTCTCAGATTCATTTTACACTATGCAGAATGTGAACTCGAACCTGTGCAGGATTAGTTGTGCAGGACAAAGTTTAAAATATTATTAAGCTGTTTTGCATATGATGATTTATTAATTTCTCAGAATCTTATGAAAGAATCACAACGGAGCGAAACCGAAAGCACAGTTTGCCAGACAGTTCCTGAAAATGAGATCTGACTGAATGAAAATAGTCATGAACCTAAAACGGTATTTCCAACAGTACTTTTATATCAAGCGTTCAGATACACACTATAAAAATCATGATTGTATTATTGCTACAAGAAAAATTTTTTTTACACAAAGGTCACTGTGGAGTTTCTTTTGAGGTTACAGGTTTCATCCAAAAACTGCATCGTACTGTGTAGATGGGTGTATTAATTCAACATCAAGTATACTAATAATAAGTAAATTATAATATTGTATTTGCTCCTGACAATACAGTCAACGCTAAATTCTAACACTAATATTAATTTTTGGTGTTTTCTTATGAATAAACATAATTAGTTATCACAGTTCAGTGTGTGAATCCGCATGCTGATATTTGTGATATAGAAACTGCCCACTTAGATATAGATGTAATTTATTTTCATTTTTACTAAAATAGATGTACTGGTCTTTTTTTTTTTTATTAATTAAGATATTTATATATTAAGAAGTTTTTATTTATATATATTAGAGTTTGTGTTGGTGATTAGCAAAACTAGCAGCTATACAAGGTAAGTAAAAAATTATTTTATTTTATAATTATTCATTAGCACAATCATTTCCAAGCAGTCCCATTTTCATGATTTTGATTCAAAAATAACTATTAAATAACTACTCGGAATAACTTTTAAGTTAAAGACTTCAGGTTGTACAAGAAGTAAAATTGCGCTTCTAAGAAACACAGGCAACATGCCACAACGTCAGGAAAAGCATCACGTGGCACCCCAATGAGAGCATTGTGGCACCCCAGGGACAGTTTGGGAACCACTGCATTAACACAAATATTAAACACACAGATTATAAACCACAATTTCAAATAGAATCAATTTAGCATAAACTTTCTAAATATATCTATAAACCCACTTTCCTTTTCGAGCCACCTAAGGAAAGTGAAATAAGTAAACTAGAAAGTTACACACCAAATGGTTTGAGCAATTAAAAATTTTAATTCAAAATCAATGTTTAAAAGCAGAAGTCAGAGTGATAATTAGATCATTTCCCTAACACACAGATCACTGAAGTGAAGACACTTTGAAATCCCAACACAAGCAAGTAAATATTTCTCCAACTTTAACTATAATCCAGATGTGGTTGCTGATGCAAACGACCCCGCAGCATCGACAGGTAAGTATGTTGAAATTCTTCACCTAACCCTCCCTTCCATTACCCTAACTCTAACCCTCCCCTAATTCCCCCCTAAACCTCCATACTCTGTAGCCTTACCTTAACCCTTCTGCAACCTATATATCCCTCTACCTCTGCTGTGCAGGAGATCCTCAGGGGACCTGTCGGGAGTAGCTACAGGGCATCAGCGATGGAGAAGATTTTCTGTGGAGAAGGATCTTTATGCGACCTGTAATGTTTGATGCAGCAGGAAACTGTCGGTGTAATGAATGGATAAGATGCATAATAATGGATATTTCAGCCTACTTACCCATTCGTTACCATTCATGATCTAACAGCTGCAATTCCTGCTCCCTTATTGATGGACAGAACATGTTAGCAGCAGATTGCGGCAGTGACCAGGAGCAGGGATTGTGGCCGTGGCTCTCTCTCATTGGTGGCCAGTTATAACATGTCCTAGCTGCAGGCTTCTTTTATTTTTTGAATACTTAGTAGTAGAAAGTAGTGTGTTTGCAAGCCCCTAGAATAATAGTTGCTAGCCAGCCCCCTTAAAGAATAAAGTTGATAGGGGTTTTAAGTCAGGCGATTTAAAACCCCTAGACCAGGCTTGTCCAACCTGCGGCCCTCCAGGTGTTGCAAAACTACAAGTCCCAGCATGCATTGTCAGGAATAAACTGTCTAAGCAGTTAAAGCATGTTGGGAATTGTAGTTTTGCAACACCTGGAGGGCCGCAGGTTGGACAAGCCTGCCCTAGACAAAAGCACCTAGACTAAAAGTTGCAAGCCAGCCCCTGCTCTTAAAAAATAAAGTTGATAGGGGTTTTAAATCAGGTGAGAGAAAAGGACAGTTAGAAATCTGCTGGCGATCAATGGGGAGGATGTCTGGGGATCAGCCTGAATTGTCCAGTGCTGCATCGAGCGATCTAACACCCACACAGCCTAGTCCAGTGCCACTCTCTCAAAAATTTGTGCTGCAGAGTTTTTACCTGGTTCCAACCAAGCATTAGCTAGCTGAGCTAGTTCGGCACACCAATCTTATTAACCCCAAGTTACACCGCCTTTCACTACAGGCACAAAACTGGGTTGATTAGGTTAGGCAGTTCATTAAGTACACTAACTGCACAATGTATACTTTGAACATGACTTGTCAGTTTTAAATACAGATTCTGTAGCCGTCTTACCAGGATTCTCTGCAGTGTAGTTTTCAGCTGAGATGTGACCCTGTTTGGATGCCAAACGTGATAAGCAGGCACATCACAAATATAAGGTGAAATAAAACGTCTTTATTTTAAGGCAGGTAAACAGCATACCAGGTAATCAGGATCAGCAGTTAATGGATAAAGCTAGCAATTTGTTTTGCATGCCGACTGATAAGAATACTCAGACAACTTTCATTCACAGTCATTGAAAGAGAGACTAGTCATGAGATTTAAAATTTCATGACTAAATGATTTTAAAATCAAGTAGGCTTCCGTTGAATGACAAGTTCAGATCACTCAGACAAATTAACACATATAATAAGTTTTTAGAAGTTTTACATTTTTAGCACAATCATTCCGCTCCAGTGTCTAAATTTACTAAAATGTGGGGATGTTGTCCACAAATGGTGCACTCGACCTACTTAACCTCAAAATTTAAAGCCAAGCAAACCATGTCAGATACCTCAGAGATGGTCTCCATAATACTACTACACCAACACTACTATAGATAGGGATTTCTCCCTCACCTCCTTCCTCCATTGTGGACGTACTGATCCACATGGACTTAGTCTGTAAGGAACTAAGATCAAAAACTCTACTTGGCTGATTGTATCCTTTGGGAAGGGGGGTAGGGTTGCTAGGGGGATAAGAATGGATTGTGAGAGAAGGAAGGTATCAAATTTTTTGGGATCTTCTGAGAGAGAAGGAATTGACCTGTAATTTCTGCTAGTCCCAGGCCAGATTTGTAAGTGCAAGACTTCTGTATTTCTCCTTTTATTTTGATAAGCTACTTGCATATTATGTCTTAGTATTATCCTTTATGTATTAAGCACTGTGATTATTTTTCATATTAAATATTAATTAATAAGTTCCTGTCTCTGTGTTCTTACGGACTTACGTGGTGAATAGCTTGGTTTATAAATGCTACATAGTTGTAACAGGAGAGATCATGTTGGGTTTATAATTCTAGTACTGGATAACTGTGTTGGTTTAGTTTAAGGGAGGAACTAATTGCCTCCAGTGATAGTGTGCGCATTGTCCAAATAAACCGTGGTGGTGGGAGATATAAGTTATAGGTGAGGTAAACAAGGGGAGTGAATCAGGATATAACAGACTAGGTGATTGCTGGAATTAACCCCTTGCATCCTGGAAAACTGTTAAACTGAGTTACCCTATCTTGCCATTATAATGTTTTGCGGGATACCCTGGATTATTCTGACATTTCTAGTGGTCTTTCACATTGGGCGACTTTATTTTCTAACCTAACAGATCTCATGCTGGACACCCTTGTAGTCTTGTTTCAGGCTCTTAAGGTCAGTACTTATAGAGAGATGTTTTTGAATATATTCCATAGGGGCTATCTTTCTCATGACAATGGGCTTGGGTGACTCATACAATTGTGGGGGGAAAATAGCCACCTTGCTCCATTGTTTCTGGGATTATCCTTGCATTTGTAGATTATGGATGCAGGTCCATATTTTTCCTCTAATCATTTACTAGATATTCTTTACTATGGAATGGCGTCGTCTTGGTGATTGCATGAAAATGCATTCACCATGGGATTTTACCAAATTTTCCATTTCCATTTTTAAATGGAATGGAATGGCTAAAGTCAACTCTGTCAAAGAGGCCTCTGCAAAAAAAACCTTTTGATACTTGGGACCGGTATATTTCTACTCTACAGCTGGGCATACACTATAAGATAAATTGTTCCAATCAAAAGATTTGGGTGGGTAAAACCATGGTGAATTGCAGGGGGGGTAAAATGAATGTCAGTGTTTGCATGCAGGGAGAATGCTTTATTTTTGCAGTTTGCACATAGATACTAACCAGTGTTACTGTTACTCTCCTGCAATTAATTAAATTTACCTCCCCTGCAATTCAACATGGTTTTGCTCTTGAAAAATCTTTCGACTGGAACAATTTATGTTATAGTGTATGCCCAGCTTAACCATTACTAGCCAATTCCAAATTCACTTCTGTTTTAAAAGCACCACGAAATGATTGGTATGAAATGATGATGATGGATAACCCTCCTATATCTGATGCCCTTGTGTCACATGTATGATATTTCCAAGTGGTGATTCTTTTGGTCGACAACAGCCAACGTGTAATCTCAATTGAGTCGATGTTACCATTATACTCATCCTGTCCTACCAGAGATTGTTTGCAGTATAATATCCGCCTGTTTTTCAGAAGTGGGACTTATGCTAGTTTGGTACCCCTTATTTGGTTGCAGAAAAAGACATTACCAAGTCACTTAGCAACTATTGTAACTATGCCATCTAGAACTGATGCAGCTTCTCAAGTGCTCAGAACAAAAATGGAATTGTATACATGCGTCACTTCTAAATTTCCTGAAGATGTATAACGTTTTTTGTGTTATGCACACTCACTCCAGAGTCCAGAATCATACAATGTTCAATCAAAGATAAAAGATTGTCCACAATTATTACTAGATCTCTCAACAACCAAATAAGTTGTCTAAAAAATAACCATATAAATATCTTCTATAAAAGCATATAAAAAATCAATCTTTCAGTACAGAACCATCACACACAGGATCCAGGATTGATAGTCAGGAGCGCCAAGGCCAACAGAGGTGCAGGCGGAAATCCTTTTCATCTCACGCTGGAGACTTCGTCAGGGGGTGTGGTTACGGGGCCTTAAATCCCCTCTCTTGCTTACCGATTGGTCAGTACAGCATAAGATCGTACCATAGTATCAATACCGCAACGGACAACAACTACAACACTTTCACTACAACATAGTGGCAGTTCATAAAAAGACAATCCTCTTAAAACAAGACGTTTGCATTCATAATTTCATATTGTTCTCTAGTTTGCTGCCTGAGGGGAATGCATCGAGGAAAGTGCACACTACGATATGGCGTTGGCTCCACACCACTCTTAACACTCTCTATTAAAATCTCATAATGAAACTACACATTTTAAGTTCAATATGTAAAAGCAACATATAAAAGGAAATCAATTTCAACAGTTCCCTACAATCCTAGAGTTGATGATGATAAACATTCTATTTGCAGAGCTACTCACGTCATTTAAAGAAACATTATCATTCTCACTACCACTCAGTAAAAAGGCAGTACTAACATAATTAGTAGTTTTAAATAGGCCCTTGTATACTCTTTAAGGGGATTTATGTACCTATAATTAATTACAGAGTAATTACCGGAACAGAGTTATTTCGAATCCCTCATTCAATTCCCCTGGTGTGAATGAACTCAAGGTGATGATCCAGTAAGTCTCCCTCTGGATCAACTTCTTGTCCCTATATATATAAACACTCTCATTTTTACTTTAACCCCTTTAAGACGCAGCCAATTTGGTCCTTAATGACCAAGCCCTATTTTGCACATCTGACATGTTACACTTTATGTGGTAATAACTTTTTAATGCTTTAANGTATCCAACTGATTCTGAGATAGTTTTTTCGTGACACATTGTACTTTAAGTTAGTGGTAAATTTTGGTTGATAGAGTCAGGATTTTTTCGTGAAAAATGCGCAAATGTC